>CM041781.1:162685333-162765906 GCA_023374045.1 Limonium bicolor
ACAACATACTGAAATTTTGAATTGAGAAGAGCAAAGAATATAATTACTTGGCAACCGAATGAATATGTGATCACTCTGCAATTGACTTTGACGACACCGAAAGAAGTTTTAATCGAGAAATATTGTAACACCCCCGAATAAACATCCCTAGAATAAATGAGATGCCCGACGATAATGTAAACTAGCTTACAGCGGTATAACCTCCATCCGGGTGTCACAGACGCCAACCACCCACGTGGTTGACACGACCACTCTTCCAACACCAAGTTACGGTCTGAATGACTGGAATTAAAACCATAACCAAATCCAAGTACAACGGGAAAATACAAGCCCAGTACCGAGAGACTACATCATAAGTTCTTACTTGAGTTACACAACCGAAACATACAACAAGGGTTTATTGCTACATAGTCACAACACCCACACTAACATACTACAACAAAGTCTTGCCCGTACGGACTACCCCTATGGTAGTCGCCCTTGCCTACTCTCCGCCTGTTTCCCGTTTCATACCTGTAAAAATAAAGGACTCAGCAAAACTATGCCGAGTATGAACGTGTGAAGCCCGCATGTTACCGGGCTACACGACTACTTGGTCGAATATGATTAAGTTAATTTACAAGCTATAAATAAGCAGTAAAGCACACATCAGCACATCATGATACCATACACACTCATCGGTAGCATAGCAATATCAGAAAGCAACCAAGCACAACTTGCAAGTAGCATAGCAATGTCAACACGCAACCCAGCACAATATGCTGCTAATGTAGCAACAACAATCAAGTACATAATACAACGTGTGCGCAGGTATATTACACCGTCGATCCTCACTATGGGATCAATCCAAAGATTACGTATTGTTTTCTTGTTCTCATTACACATGTTTTTCTTTCCTTCTCTTGCACCGAGTCCGGGGGATGTAGGTTAGATCCCGAGACTTTATAATGTAGGTGCTATTCATTCCTTGTTTCTTAAATGATCACATTTGTGAATTTTCTTATTTGCTTGGTCTCGTTACACATGTTTTCCTCTATTCTCTGGCACCGAGTCAGGGGATATAGATTAGATCCCGAGACTTTATAATGTAGGTGCTAATCATTCCTTGTTTCTTCAAGGGTTACTTGTGAATTCTTTTATCACTGCACGTTGGAGGACGTCTCCTCCATGGCTAGTCCCCCATTCCCGACACCCAGGGTCGAGAAAGCGGAGTCACCTCTAGACTCCAGGATAAGCTCCACCAACTTGTCACTCCCCCATTCCCGACACCCAGGGTCGAGAAAGCGGAGTCATCTCTAGACTCCGGGATGTGCTGAGAAAGTGGGGTCACCCAGGGACGCCCAAAACATATTCCACCATAGACGGTCGAAGGATCTGATGCAGATACCAACTCCCGATCATCCATACCGCGCGGCCTGAGCTATTGTCTTCCCGGGTTGTTCTCGTGTTTCACCAGTTGGTACTCTTCGTTTCATTATCATTATAATCTCGAGACCATAGTGGGTGTCATTAGCGGTCCTCTATAGTTAGAGAGGAGTTTTCTCTTTGTATAGTTCTTTTGTTTTGTCTACGTGGTTCGTCATGTCTCACCAAAGGAGACTTGCTCTTCATTATCATTAATGAATAGACACCATAGTGGGTGTCATGGTAGTCCTCAATGGTTTAGAGAGGAGTTCCCCTTATAGAGTTTTCTTGGTCTTCATAATTCATAGTAGTTCGTCTCAAGTTCCATAAACGAGAAAGGGACTAAACTACTGTGTGCGCGCAAGTAAAATGCCACAAGGATATATATAACACGCATAAAAGCAAGCCACAAGAAGCAATCCAATTTTCATGCTTTTAGTCTTAGAGTCATTGTCAAACAAAGCACACAGCACACAAGCTGTGTAACACGGCAACATATGAACCACACATGTCCATACCTTTTTCGAAAGCACGAGTTGTCTTACACTTGAAATCCCGGTCGGAGCTCACTACGGTCCTAGAGGTAATTAAAACAGTGTGTCGGTTTATTATTTTATGTGATGACACTTTATATCGTATGTCATTCCTTAGGTATGTTGTCACATGCCTAGTTCATATTGACTCTTAGAACTTCACATGCATTAATCCTAGGCTCAACTTACTCCTAGGATATTCATATCTTTAGTTACATGTTAACTAAGCCCTTTTCTTTAGTTAATGTTTCAGGGCGTTTTAAGAGGCAATTATGTAACAAGTTTGTATAACATAGATATGACTTATCTAATGTGTATTCTTTCCTTAGTTAAATAGGTGAGTAATATTTTAACCCTTGTATGATGATAATATAGATCATAGAATATTCCTAAAACCCGCTTATACAGAAACCCAAAAGTTTCAAAATCTGAACCACAATTCCCATGCAATACCTTATTTAACTTCACTTTTCGGGTTTATTAGATGTGTAACTTCCTCCACGTCCTTCGCTATCCTAGTTATGTCTATCAGCTAAGTTTTGAATTGATCATTAACCACTACCAGCCACCCATATCTACTATGATAGTTTATATAGAAACGTCACCAATGAAACCTACCAAAACTGAAGTGAATTTAAACAGGAAATCAGGTTATTATACTGTTATAATCTTTCCTGTTGTGTATTAATCTGATCTTTCAGTTTCCCTTCTCCCCAAACGGTTGACTTAGTTAGTTGTGTATTTTAACTTGGTTTTCACTTCACAACAGACCCACAACAACCATGAGCAAACTCCTGAAAACTCTCCACACAGACCTTGCTTGTTGCAGAAACCTGAATGTGGGTTTATACTTCTCTCCTTTCCCTTTTCGTTCATGAGATTGACCTTCAATTCTCTTCAGTTTTCTTTATTTAATTAGTGAGGTGTTTAGTTTCTTCATAAATTCACCACAACTCCCTCAAACCATTCTGTGCAAATTCATACAGAAACGACCCAGCTTAACAAAAGGAATCTGAAATCAGAATCTGTGTATCTTCTCTTCTGTCCTTCATTTAGTTTATCAATTTGTCTTCATATTCCCCTCAAAGCTTCCACCCCACTAGCTAGGTGTATTAGGAAGTTCCTTAACCTCAAAGCTCAGCCCAAGGCAGCCCAGTTAACACTCTGAAAATTCGTTATACAGAAGCCACATTTTCCAGAAAGACCAAAACTGAAATATCGAATTCTGATGTTCCTCTCTAAGTTTCATTTTAGGTTGTAAATCAGTTTCTAAATCTTCCCAAGATGTCTAACCAACTAGGTATAGGTGTTTATAATGTTCTTAACTCAAAACCACTCCACTAATACTCACTTACTTATCTGTACAGAACTGAAACAAATCTGTAACAGGAATTGAATGTCAAACCTTTTAACCTCTCTTTCTTTCCTTTCTGTTTGTTGTTAATCTGTTGATTCATCTCAGAGCATCACCTACTAAATCAAGTGTTATTGCTATGTCTTAACCCAAAACTACCTAGACAGTCCTATTAAACCCACTAGTGCAGTCCTTATACTGAAACATTAATTTCAGAAAACTGAAAAGACGATCTAGTGTTCTCTCTTCTGTTGCCTTTATTTATTCACGCATATGATGTTCAATCCCCCCAAGCTGTTTATAGATTTCCTTAAGTGTCTTAGAAGTGTGTTAGGCTCATTAATACTCAATGCACCCCCTTACAACCTTCTGTAGTATAGTCATACAGAAACTTAAGTTTTTGTTCAAAAACTGAAACCGTAAAGCTGCTATATTCTCTTCTGTTTCTTTTCTCATTTTTCATCTAACTTCTAACTCTTTTCCCGAATTTCTCATCCCATAGTTAAGTGTTTACTCAGGGTTCAATCTTCAATACAGACCCAAACCATTTTGTTAGTGTTACAGAAATCCAACAGTTGAGCTGGAAAGAAACTGAAAATTGAAACACTACAATCTGTCACCTTCTCTTCTACCTCTTTTCTGTTCGGTTCACGAACTAATTCCCAATTTTTCCTAACTACTGACTTAGTGATTTAAGTGTTTTACCAAGATTTTAACTCCCAACAACTTCATTAGTGTTACTGAATCTTCCTCATACTGGAACAACCATTTAAGGTGCTGGAAACTGAAACAGATTCATGATACTGCTATCTTTTTTTTCTTTGTTCACTCGAAGCCAGATTTCTAGTTTCCCCTGGTATATGTTTTAATAACTCAATAGCTCCAAGGAAAACCAGGGTTCTAAGTTACAATTACAGAAACACATTCTTCCTGAAACACTAAACTGCTACCCTCTTCATCCTCTGTTGTTTCATTTCATTTACAGTTATGTCTCTACTTTCCTCACGTGTCTACTGGGTTATTACAGGGTTTTATCCTTGATTTAGAACCCATTAATATCCTAAATCTACATCTATATCATGTCTAGGAAATTAGTAGACAAAGAAAGAAATGTTGCAGAACTGCTGTTAAAAAGAAAAAGAAACAGTTTCCAAGAGTGTCACCTTTAAGAGTTCTTGTAGAGGATTTGTCTCAGAATTTCCAAAGCTCTACCCTTAGTTAGCACGCAGAGTTCTTGCGAGATAATAACAGGAAATCTAGAGGGTAGGTTTGAAACAGAAATCCAAGCTAAAAAGAACTAGTCTACCCATGCTGTTTTTTTTTTGTTTCATGATCTTACCTCGGTAGTTTCTTGGAGAGGTTCTAGCTTCAGTATTCCTCAGGACTCTAGCAGTAGGTGGCATGCAGTGTTCTTGCATGACAAAAGTAGAAGTTTAGAAAGGCTGGTGCATGGGAACTCAGACGGAACTTAATCAGAGAGGGAACCTTTGCTAAAGTTTTACATGTTACTACTCTGGCTAGATTGATTTAGTTTTCCTTAACTTTCCTAGAGCTTGAACATCAGATCACTCAGGCCGCAAGGATCAAGGTTCTTGGGTTCATCGATTTACAAGGAGAGTTTCGTGAATGATGTAGCAGTTCCCTTTCAACAAAAACAACAAGGTAGAACAGTGAGTGTCTGATCAGGGGAAAAAGAAAGTCAGTTGAGACAGGAGTACAGTCCTGAGCTTGCCTTACCTTCTCGTATGACAAAGGAAAACAAGAGACTGTAGAGAACCCTTGAGTTGCTACTTGCGTGGGTATGCAAGCATGAAGATAAGGAAGGACTGAGTGTGAGAAAACCGGCTAACTGGCAGTGGGATACAGTTCCAACGAAATGCCTCGTGGAAATTAAGAAACAATAAAAACATGGTCTCTGATGCGTGGAAGTTAGGACAGCAGCGGCTTGGGCTTGCGGTCTCCAAGAGCAATGTCTCTTTGACTGTGTTTTTTTTTTCGACAAAGAAATAGTAAGAGGAGTGACTGATTGTAGTTAGTGACTGCAGGTCAGATTCTTTTTGAACTGAAAACGATAGAGACCTTGAATCTGTCTCTGTACAGATTTTTGAATAGTGGCATCAGGTAAGGTCTGTTGGGTAGTTTAAATGCTGCCACAGAAAAAGGTTGAAAGACTGACTTCGTGGGAGTTAGGGAGGAGTACACTGCGTGGGAATCTGTGAGGGGAATATCCTGAGGTGAGTATTATGTCCCGGTTAGTTAACTCTTTCCTGTTGTTCTTGGACAGAGCCGAGAAGTATGGGCAATTTGGAAGAGAAGTAACGTTGTGCCTGAGAGTTGGAAATTCTTGATTTCTCTGTTTTCTTGTTCGATTTGCAGTTACACCGAGGAAGGAGACGCTGCAACCGAGACTGGTTTGCTTTTGTTTAATTTGCAGTCACTATGTGGTTGTACTATTAGTTTTAATTCGTGTATGTTAGATACTGAAATCGAGCATAGCTCAACCGGTTAAGCACTCAGGGAAAGTACGGGAGGTCTCGGGTTCGAAACTCAGCGGGAGTGTCTTTGCTCCCCCCTTTTTTTAAAATCAATACACATGTTTATCTTTATATTTATGTGTCTATAGATTATATCATGTTATTAGTATTATTATTATTTCCTTTTGTTACGAAGTTATGTGACGACATTGTCACTTATTTACAACGTTACAATATCGTAACGCTACGTACGTGTGTTGTCGTATTCGTACACACACACATATATATATACATACTAGATTTAATTTTCGTACGTTATTTTATGCCCGTATTATGAAACGCGTTATAATTTTATGCGTTTAATATTCAGGGGTATTTCAGCTTACCCCCCTTAAAAGAGACTTCGTCCCGAAGTCTTACTTCCTTAACTCATATTTTCCACTCCTAGCAATCTTAGGGATCCAGTCCCGCATTCATTCACGATACCCAAGGAATTTAGTCCATCACTACAATGCTCAGTGCTTCTAAGCACCATGCCACATCGGTGGCTTCACACAAGTTCTCGTAGTAGACCAAGGAGCTAGCAATGTGTATATCATGTCAAAGTGCAAGTCAAGGCACACAACATTCATTCATACATTGTAACACCCCTACATCTTACTTCACAACTAATTGAAATCGCAGCGGAAATAAATGACTAAGCAATAACTAAACGCTTCGGTGCTACAACGCCGTCAACCACCCACGTGGTTAACAAGGCAGAATAAATACAAGTGTACCGGTCTGATGATCAGACTCCCGAGCATAGAACTAAAACCGTTAATACATCATATACAATACCGAGTACTTAAATACATTCCTTTACTGTAAACTGTCAATATACCGCCATAGTAGTTTCAACGGGATCAAAATATAATGCCACGGGAGCACACCGGGCTCAACATCAAAAATAAACCAAAGTACAACTGCAGCTTAGATCCTACAGCCACTCTGCTTCCTCGATCCTCATCCAGCAGTAACAATATGGAGCCCCCGAGGGGGTCAGCAACCCTTGGCTGGTATGGTTAACACGCAGCCCATCGGCTACCGGGATACACGCAACTAATTGTCATGATAACATGGCATTCATTTTATACATAACATAACATAACATAATATGTGGCATAGCATCAATAGTGCATAGCACAACATCACATACACAGTGGATACTCTTTCCACAACAACAAACCAAGAAGGTTAAACAACATAAGAGCCTAGAGAATGGTTCACCCTCATGTTAAGCTCGTTACACACACTCATCACCGTTCTTTTATTCTAACGAGTAACTTAAGTCACAGATGGTTCGGATATAGTGACCCGAACACACCACACAAACACATGTTCCCACTAAACCGATCATAAGTCAGAATTGGTAAGCTTTTGGAGGAAGCTAGCGGGAGATCGAACGCCAAATTAAGGAGAACAATCTTAACAACATAAGAGTCGAATCTGATTCGAATATCTACTCTTAACTTACATGCATGACCGGACAACCGGATTCCTCACTTCCCAGTTAACACTTGTTAGAAGTTCACGGTGGAACTTAACAACCATCACACAACAGGTGGTAAGTCACGTTAGACACACACAAGGGAAATGAGTCACATCATAACATCACAATAATATGAACAACGGTAAACTCATTACATGGTTAAGTCTTATAACGTCATAAACACACTGAAAAACAAACAACACACAAGCCGGTATAAACCGGTAGGCAACAGACTGCAAGAAAACCATACCTTGGTCCTTTCTTCGATTGATTTCCACCGTAGGTCACTCCTATACATGTTTAAGAATGTCGGTTAATTATTTACTTAACTTAAAACTTACTAAATGTTTAACATGATTGTATGACATGTTTTTAATGCCCAACTATTCCTTCATTACCTACATTATACCCCCAGGGTTAACTACATTAGCCACACTCTTTACTTTTTTTTATATAAATTTTGGTCTGTCCGACCCACCGTCCGACCCACAACTGGGTCGGACCCTTCCAGTGATTTTCAGGTTTGGAAAACTTAACTTGTCCGACCCATGTCCGACCCAACCATCTGGGTCGGACCATTCCAGAGATTTCATCGCCCTTTGAACATACACGTCCGACCCATGTCCGACTCACTCGACTGAGTCGGACCATTACAGAACTTTTACCGCCTTACCAAACAACCATGTCCGACCCATGTCCGACTCACTCGACTGGGTTGGACCATTCCAGAACATTTACCGTCCACCAAAACATGACCGTCCGACCCATGTCCGACCCAAGTCCTCTGGGTCGGATCGTTCTAGAACCATTTACTGACGTCTAACAGAGGCTGTCCGACCCAAACTTAGGTCGGACCCCTGGGTTGGACGCCATCAAAACTTGCCCAAACTTTGTCAAATCTTCACCAAACTTCTCCTAAAGCCTCTTAATGGTTCCTAACATCATTTGGTACCCTCAAACCCTCATACAATCCATAAAATTCATTATCTATCTCCTTAACACTTACTCATTCCATACCGAAATTCTTAACACCTATGTTATTTTCTCCTAGGTCTCTAAGTGGTGTTTCATACCTAAGATAACCACTATGTCAACAATGTTTCCTCACCACTACTACATCATCTCCCAAACATCTTTTCTTCCTAAACAGTTTCTTAACATCTTTACAAGTTTATAGCTTCTCATGTAACAATCCACCTCATCCCTTTATCACCAACAATACACAAGTCCCAAATACAACCTCATCAAGAGTCTTGAAATTTCCCAAAGCATTCTTTTGCAATCTAAATCCTCTAGAACATTACCTAAGCCCTTTTTTCATCTTTAAACACCTTAATGCATGTTTCTTTCACTAGGAAAGCACTTAACCATTTCAAACATTTCCTAACTTACCAACTCATTTAAACCCTTAGAACTTCTTGTTTATTACCTAAATTTTGACATGACCACTCCTAGAACATTACTAAACCAAGACACATTGTCTTCACCATCAACAACCATAAACACTAAAATCCATCAAACACATCTTTATACACAAACTTCACACATTTAGCACTACATCACAATATAGTGCATAATTTAAATTGCATGGCACTTAGGCCCTTAAATAACATGGCTCTTAGGCCCTTAAGATGCATAAATCATAAACACTGAATTTCCATAATATATTTGCCTTTGACCTGCAAATACACTCAACACACATATGCCTTTTACTAAGCCCTTAAGAGCATTCTTCTAAGTCACTTCCCATTGGCTCCTTAGATCATTTTCATAAGCAATACAAGCTCATTTCTCCTAAGACTTTAAACCACATTAGGTTAGCATATTTACCTCTTTTCCTCACAAACTTCTTTCTTGTTTCCTTGTTTAAAATCGGCAAGGCTTTAGATTGTTTGTCAACTTCTAAACATTATACAAACAACATAATGAGTATTCAAGGTTTAAGCTTCATCTCATTGTAAACCCTAGATTGTACATTGTTTCAAAAGCATTAAGATAATTGTTTTTAACCTTAGAACTTGAAGAGAGTTTGAATATATACCAAGAGAGGACTCCACCTAGTCCATGAAAGGTTGGAATGAAGCTAGAACAAAGCAACATAAGGGCTCCATTACGAGTATTTTCGGTCAAGATAAAAACATGGAGGAAACATCATTTTTCTTTGAGATTCCTTACCTAGAAGCAAAGGAGATCAATAATATGTAGAAATATAAGCTCAAGCTCCTTCAATGGTGGAACTCCATGGCACCGAAATGGTGGTCTTGAAGTTTTGAGAAGATAGAAATGAAGAGCTTGATGTGAGGAAGAGAATGGTGGTGTTTGTTTTTGATTTGGTTAAGTAAGCTAGGAAATACAAGTGGTCAAAGATGGAGTCTTGGTGTATACTATTGCAAATCGTGAATGAAGGAAGAGAGGTTGAAGAAGACTTGGAACCGTGGGAAATGAAGAAAGGAAATGAGAGAATGAGATAAGTGAGTTTGTTTTGCTTTTTGAAGATATTTGTACTTAGTAAAGTAAATAGTAACTAAAGTAGTCTTCTTTATTTACTTAACATGTTAACAAGAGTGGTGAGTCACCACACTTACAAAAACCGGCCCCCAATAGTTACTTAGGGGTGATTTAGTCTTTATTGACCAATTTAATTACTTATAACAACATATGTTACAAACTAGCTTATTAAAGTCACTATTCATAAAAACAAGGCACATAGAAGTGAAATTTTTGATTTCCCATTGATATAGACTTCCAAATGTGATACTATATAGTACACATGTTAATTAAAGAGTAATGATGGACATTTATCCATTCAAAACTCATTTACAAGACAATTTTTCAAAAATGTGCTTTAAGACTCCTTAAAGCACATTTTGTGTTTTAACTTGTTTTCAAGCTTGGTTTTCTTTGGTAATTGGTTTAATATGTTCATTAGTATATAAATAAGGTCTTGGTAAGTTCATTAGGTCTTACCCAAGCTTATCCCAAGCTTAGAGCACATTTTGGCCTTTATTGACCTTAAAGCACATTTTTGTTTTCTATTGTTTATATGTTTACTAATGTTTCTAAGACTCTTTTTAGTCTTAATATAACATATTTAAATGTTTAAACAACATACTAAGGTTTGGGGTATTTCAATCTACCCCCCTTAAAAGAACTTTGTCCTCAAAGTTCACACTTCCACATATCCTAAATGTTAGAACACGGGAATACATATAAACAATATTTCCATACAACATTAACAACACACTTACATAACATTGGACACAAAGTCCATACAACATAACATCGGACACAAGGTCCATACAACATATACAAAATCATTCAGACACAACGGACATAACATAGACGATGTATTTAAATACACGTCGTACACACATAACCGAAACGGCTCTACCCCCCTTAAAAAGGGGGTACGCCCCGTACCCTATACACATAAACACTAAGAAGTAAACAATGACGGGTACTTCGCCTTCATCTTATCTTCCAGCTCCCAAGTGGCCTCCTCGACGTCCTGGTTAGACCAAAGAACTTTCACCAGTCTCACAGACTTATGGCGAGTGTCTCGAGTTTTAGTATCCAGAATCCGTACCGGAGTCTCCACTGATCGCATGGTCGGCTCTAAGGTTAGCCTTTCAGGCTGACGCACATGAGACGGATGAGACATATACTTCTTCAACTGGGACACATGAAATACATCATGTACCTTGCCCAGCTCGGCGGGTAGATCAAGTCTGTAAGCTACCGGGCCGATCCGCTCCGTCACGACATAAGGCCCCACATATTTCGGGCTCAACTTGCCCTTCTGGCCAAAACGAAATACTCCCTTCATGGGGGATACTCTCAAAAATACCTGATCGCCCACGGCGAACTCCAGGTCACGTCTGCGCACATCTGCGTACGACTTTTGTCTATCCTGAGCTGCCTTCATGTTAGCCCGGATCTGGCGAACTTCTGCCTGAACTTTGTCAAGATACTCTGGTCCTATAATGACCATCTCACTCGACTCATCCCAGCATAATGGCGTGCGGCATGGTCTACCGTACAAGGCCTGGAAGGGAGACATCTTGATCGAAGCATGGTAACTGTTGTTGTAGCTAAACTCGATCAGATGTAACTTGTCAATCCAGCTGGTCTGAAAGTCAAGTGCACATGCACATAACATATCCTCAAGTGTCTGGATGGTGCGCTCACTCTGACCATCTGTCTGTGGGTGGAACACTGTACTTAGCTTCAGCTCGGTACCAAGCGCTTCCCGCGTGGATTTCCAATACCTCGATAAAAATCTGGTATCTCTGTCAGATACAATCGTTTTTGGTACCCCATGATGTCTTACAATCTCTCTGTCAAAGAGCTCTGCCAGTTTTGCCACTTTCCAGGTGTCCTTCATCGGTATGAATCGAGCCACCTTGGTCAGTCGGTCAACAACAACCCAAATCATATTCCGACCTCCCCTAGTAGGCGGAAGCCCTACTACGAAGTCCATAGAAATATCATGGAACTTCCACTCAGGCACTGGCATTGGCTGTACCATACCACCAGGCCGTCGGTGCTTAAACTTGACCTTCTGGCAAGTGAGACACCTCAATACATAATCAGTAACATCCTTTTTCATTCCAGTCCACCAAAAATATCTTCTCATACCCTTATACATCTTTGAAGCTCCGGGGTGAATCGAAGTAGTAGAACAATGGGATTCACTCAATACGCGCTCCTTCAACTCAGCGCTACTCCTCGGTATACACAATCGGCCATTAAGCCTAATCAGGTCATCATCGTGGAGTCGGAAGTCATACTTCTGACCCTCGAATGTGCCATCAATAAGCTTCTGCCTGATCTCCATCATATACTGATCCGTCATCTGAGCACTTTGCACCTCTTCAACCAAGCCAGTATGAGAGACTAGCGAATGGAGAGAGTGTGCTCGGCGACTCAATGCGTCAGCTACCACATTTACCTTACCCTCTTTGTACTGTAGATTGATGTCGTAGTCGTTTAGAAACTCAACCCACCTTCTTTGTCTCATGTTCAACTCCTTCTGAGTGAACAAGTACTTTAAGCTTTTGTGGTCCGAATAAATCGTCACACTTACCCCATACAAATAATGTCGCCATATCTTCAATGCGAAGACAATGGCCCCCAGTTCTAAATCGTGGGTAGGGTAGTTCTCTTCATGCTTCTTCAGCTGTCGGGAGGCGTAAGCTACGACCTTCCCGTGCTGCATCAACACACAACCCATACCTCTACCTGATGCGTCGCAATAGACCTCAAAACCATCTGGACCGTCTGGTATAGTCAGGACTGGTGCAGATGTCAGAGCATCCTTGAGACTCTGGAAAGAACTCTCACAGTCGACTGTCCACTCGAATGGTGCATCCTTCTTCATTAAGGAAGTCATCGGCTTCGAGACACTGGAGAAGTCCTTTACAAACCTCCTATAATAACCTGCCAGACCGAGGAAGCTCCTGATATCGGTAACTGTCTTCGGCCTAGGCCAGGTGCGCACTGCATCAATCTTTGCCGGATCAACAGCAATCCTGGCCTCAGAAATCACATGACCAAGAAAGGATACTTGGTTCAGCCAAAACTCACATTTCGAAAATTTAGCATACAACTGATTCTTCCTCAATGTTTGTAACACATTCCTTAGGTGGCTTTCATGCTCACCTCTCGACTTTGAGTACACAAGAATATCGTCGATGAAGACTACCACAGACTTGTCCAACTGATCTTGGAACAAGCGGTTCATTAAATCCATGAACTTTGCTGGTGCATTGGATAAACCAAACGGCATAACCGTAAACTCATAATGTCCATACCTAGTTCTGAATGCTGTCTTCTCAATGTCATTGTCACAGATGGCTATCTGATGGTATCCGGATCGTAGATCTATCTTGGAGAATACTGATGCTCCCCTCAACTGGTCAAATAAATCGTCGATGTGTGGTAAAGGGTAACGGTTCTTCACCGTAACTGCATTCAGTTCTCGATAGTCAATACACAGGCGGAGACTACCGTCCTTCTTCTTCACGAAGAGGACCGGCGCTCCCCATGGTGAAGCGCTAGGGCGGATAAATCCCTTGTCGAGTAGGTCTCTCAGCTGCTCCTTGAGTTCTGTCATCTCTGCTGGAGCCATACGATAGGGCGCCTTCGCAATTGGTCCGGTGCCCGGAACCAAATCAATTTCAAACTCTACTTCCCGTGCTGGCGGCATGCCCGGCAGTTCCTTAGGAAATACATCAGGAAACTCTAACACTACCGGCACATCTGGGCTAAACTCTGGATCTCTCTCTATGTCCTGGACATAGCAGAGGTATACATCACTCCCTCGTCGTAGTTCACGACACATAGCCATGGCGGTGATGATCTGAGTCGAAGGCTCCCTGGGCCTCCGGCGGTAAGATATAGTAACCCCAGATGGACTCCGAAGAAGCAGACGATGCTCGGCACACAGGATTCTGCCCTTGTACCGCTCCAACCAGTTCATCCCGACAATCACATCAAAACCGAGTCCGTCGAACTCTATCAAGTCGATCGGAAACTCTTCACCTCTGATTCGTACAACAACATCTCGGTGGTAGCGGGTACACCTGATCCGCTCTTTCGACGGGAGAGTGACTAGGAAGTCTAGCATCTCATCACCGTCTAACCCCAGCCTCTTCGCAAAAGATAGCGAAATAAATGTGTGTGAGGCTCCGGAGTCGAACAAGATCGAAGCGTCCACGCCATTGACTGGAAAGGTACCGGTGAGGATTGTGCCGCTCTTGCCGGCTTCTGCCTCATTGCAGACACTCAGTATACCTCCCGTTCCGAGAGCACAGCCTAATTCATTGGCAACTAATAAGTATTGGGTAACAACACGGTTGATATACTTCAACAACTTCACTTTATTCATTAACACACTCTTCTTACATTATACGTTGGTTTACACTGTTAACATAACTAACACATACATAACATCCTTAACATACACTGGCTTAACACATTACATAATTATGCAAGGCTTTAAAACTGTCTGAAGGTCAAATTCAAACGTCTGGGTTTCATGTGTGTGGCATTGATCACTGCCGACGGTGCGGTATTCAGTTTGATCTTCTTGATGCCATGATATAGCATCCTTGACTGCCCACCCGTGATGAACACATCTCCTGATTTTAGTATTAACTTCTTTGCGAGATCAGCACGCTTCTGCTCGCCATACACAAACACTGCGGTATCACCAATGGACCAAGACACCACGGGTACTCCCTTACTTAGAGACTCGGGTGACTCGTCCTTATCTTGGTGTAAACCTAATCGTCCACCTTTTTGGTAGAAGTTCACAATACACAAATCTGCTTTAACACTTGGAATTGTATTTGTTTCAACTTGCTGAGCAATTCCCACGGCATGGTTAACGACCGCAAGGAACTCCTCAGGTATCATCGGTACAATTGCTCCGTCTTCAGCTCGCACTTCTTGATATGTCTTGGTGTAAGGATTCCAGTCCTTACCCATGCACATCATTCAATTTCATTCTTGATCCGCTCGGGTATTCGGGTGTGTAGAAACCTCCAGGTGTTGCTCCAAGTTCATTGCATCGTCTGATGATATGGACTTGTGCTTCCGGTGTCAGGTATCCATTTAAGAGTACCATACCTGGTTGGATAACCTGACATTGCTCCATTGGAAAGTCGGTGATGTTGATGGTGGTTTCTTCAGGGTTTGGTGTGGGTGGGATTGGATAACATATATTGAAGGTTCCTTTAAGTTTAGAGTTACCTAATTAGGTGACTTTCACACTATACTCTAACTCTTTACTCACATGATAATACACTTGGACTCACTAGTACACACATGCATGAAATGCGGTATGCAATCACTTATTTCATTTAACAGTTTAGGCGGTACCTGGTCTAGAAGAGTGCCCTGGCGCCTCAGACCGGTCCACCACATTCAGGGCGGCCTTGCCGGACCCCGACCCCTTCCCCTTCTGGGAATCAGTGTGCCTCTGATCTGTGGGTGGCTGGTTAGCCGTCTTTGGGCCAACAATAGTCATTGTGGCCTTACCCTTCCACTGCCCCTTGGGCTTGTTGACTCTGCTGTTGGGGTTCCGGTAACACTCATAGTCACGGTGACCCCACTTCTCGCAGTAACGACACTGTACATCGTTTCCTTTGCAGTCCTTGCCAGGATGGTCTCCGTTACACCACTTACAGTAGTAGTGGCGCTCCCCGGTCCAGAACCCGTGCTAGCTGCTATCACAATACACAATCAATACTTATTTCACAACTTAACAACATACACTTCAACTTGTCACACATGATTAAATAATTACCCTTAGGTGGGTAAGAGCGTAGGGGTTTCGCCGCGTAAGCATATGTGAGCTTCAGTGGCTCCTCAGCTGTGGTGGTTTGGGCTTGGCCCTTGTCACCCTGGTGCTGACTCTTCTGGGGCTGGGAATAAGGCTTTTTCTTCTTCTTTCCTCCCCCGTACCCCTGCGGACTCTGGCCCTCGCTCGTGGCCTTGTGCTTGTGCGCATTCTCCTCGTCCCTCAGACGGACGGTAATCTCAACCTTAGCAGCGGCATGATAGCACTCCTGAATTTAGGACGTCAGTCATGCTCCGCAATACATACTCACAAACTCACATTAATACTCACTCATGGATTACACTTATTCACATCACACTCCATTCAAATTACCTGCAAGGTAGTATACTCAGCTGGCCCCATCCCATAGCGAAGACGGTGGCTGAGACCGTTGTAGAAACGGTTTACCAGCACCCGGTTCGAGTATCCCAGGTCCGGTAACAGGTGGATAAGGCCGGTGAATGCAGTGTAGTACTCATCAACCGACACCTTGTCCCCCTGCCTCAGACTATCCAGCTCCAGGCGCTTGGCCTCTTGAACATGCACAGGGTAGTATTTGGCTCGCAGTAGAGCCATGTACTCCCTCCATCCGAACTGAGGATCCGCCATCCGGTCCTCTCTCACAAGCTTCCACCAACTCTGTGCCAAACCCTTCAGGTAGTAAGCGGCAAGACGGACCTTGGCCCCAGCAGGCACATCCAAGGTCTCGTAGGCGGTCTCCAACTCGGAGATGTACGCCTCCAGCTTACGTGGGTCGGTCTCCCCATGAAATGACGGGGGTCTAAGATCTGCGAAGTATCGCTCTGATACCACTTTTTGTAACACCCCTACATCTTACTTCACAACTAATTGAAATCGCAGCGGAAATAAACGACTAAGCAATAACTAAACGCTTCGGTGCTACAACGCCGTCAACCACCCACGTGGTTAACAAGGCAGAATAAATACAAGTGTACCGGTCTGATGATCAGACTGCCGAGCATAGAACTAAAACCATTAATACATCATATACAATACCGAGTACTTAAATACATTCCTTTACTGTAAACTGTCAATATACCGCCATAGTAGTTTCAACGGGATCAAAATATAATGCCACGGGAGCACAGGCGCATCCCGGGCTCAACATCCAAAATAAACCAAAGTACAACTGCAGCCTAGATCCTACAGCCACTCTGCTTCCTCGATCCTCATCCTGCAGTAAAAATATGGAGCCCCCGAGGGGGTCAGCAACCCTTGGCTGGTATGGTTAACGCGCAGCCCATCGGCTATCGGGATACACGCAACTAATTGTCATGATAACATGGCATTCATTTTATACATAACATAACATAACATAATATGTGGCATAGCATCAATAGTGCATAGCACAACATCACATACACAGTGGATACTCTTTCCACAACAACAACAAGAAGGTTAAACAACATAAGAGCCTAGAGAATGGTTCACCCTCATGTTAAGCTCGTTACACACACTCATTACCGTTCTTTTATTCGAACGAGTAACTTAAGTCACAGATGGTTCGGATATAGTGACCCGAACACACCATACAAACACATGTTCCCACTAAACCGATCATAAGTCAGAATAGGTAAGCTTTGGAGGAAGCTAGCGGGAGATCAAACGCCAAATTAAGGAGAACAATCTTAACAACATAAGAGTCGAATCTGATTCAGATATCTACTCTTAACTTACATGCATGACCGGACAACCGGATTCCTCACTTCCCAGTTAGCACTTGTTAGAAGTTCACGGTGGAACTTAACAACCATCACACAACAGGTGGTAAGTCACGTTAGACACACACAAGGGAAATGAGTCATATCATAACATCACAATAATATGAACAATGGTAAACTCATTACATGGTTAAGTCTTATAACGTCATAAACACACAGAAAAACAAACAACACACAAGCCGGTGTAAACCGGTAGGCAACAGACTGCAAGAAAACCATACCTTGGTCCTTGCTTCGATTGATTTCCACCGTAGGTCACTCCTATACATGTTTAAGAATGTCGGTTAATTATTTACTTAACTTCAAACTTACTAAATGTTTAACATGATTGTATGACATGTTTTTAATGCCCAACTATTCCTTCATTACCTACATTATACCCCCTAGGGTTAACTACATTAGCCACACTCTTTACCCTTCCAGTGATTTTCGGGTTTGGAAAACTTAACTTGTCCGACCCATGTCCGACCCAACCATCTGGGTCGGACCATTCCAGAGATTTCACCGCCCTTTGAACATACACGTCCGACCCATGTCCGACTCACTCGACTGGGTCGGACCATTACAGAACTTTTACCGCCTTACCAAACAACCATGTCCGACCCATGTCCGACTCACTCGACTGGGTCGGACCATTCCAGAACATTTACCGTCCACCAAAACATGACCGTCCGACCCATGTCCGACCCAAGTCCTCTGGGTCGGACCGTTCCAGAACCATTTACTGACGTCTAACAGAGGCTGTCCGACCCAAACTTGAGTCGGACCCCTGGGTCGGACGCCATCAAAACTTGCCCAAACTTTGTCAAATCTTCACCAAACTTCTCCTAAAGCCTCTTAATGGTTCCTAACATCATTTGGTACCCTCAAACCCTCATACAACGTCCATAAAATTCATTATCTATCTCCTTAACACTTACTCATTCCATACCGAAATTCTTAACACCTATGTTATTTTCTCCTAGGTCTCTAAGTGGTGTTTCATACCTAAGATAACCACTATGTCAACAATGTTTCCTCACCACTACTACGTCATCTCCCAAACATCTTTTCTTCCTAAACAGTTTCTTAACATCTTTACAAGAGTCTTGAAATGTCCCAAAGCATTCTTTTGCAATCTAAATCCTCTAGAACATTACCTAAGCCCTTTTTTCATCTTTAAACACCTTAATGCATGTTTCTTTCACTAGGAAAGCACTTAACCATTTCAAACATTTCCTAACTTACCAACTCATTTAAACCCTTAGAACTTCTTGTTTATTACCTAAATTTTGACATGACCACTCCTAGAACATTACTAAACCAAGACACATTGTCTTCACCATCAACAACCATAAACACTAAAATCCATCAAACACATCTTTATACACAAACTTCACACATTTAGCACTACATCACAATATAGTGCATAATTTAAATTGCATGACACTTAGGCCCTTAAATAACATGGCTCTTTGGCCCTTAAGATGCATAAATCATAAACACTGAATTTCCATAATATATTTGCCTTTGACCTGCAAATACACTCAACAACACATATGCTTTTTACTAAGCCCTTAAGAGCATTCTTCTAAGTCACTTCCCATTGGCTCCTTAGATCATTTTCATAAGCAATACAAGCTCATTTCTCCTAAGACTTTAAACCACATTAGGTTAGCATATTTACCTCTTTTCCTCACAAACTTCTTTCTTGTTTCCTTGTTTAAAATCGGCAAGGCTTTAGATTGTTTGTCAACTTCTAAACATTATACAAACAACATAATGAGTATTCAAGGTTTAAGCTTCATCTCATTGTAAACCCTAGATTGTACATTGTTTCAAAAGCATTAAGATAATTGTTTTACCTTAGAACTTGAAGAGAGTTTGAATATATACCAAGAGAGGACTCCACCTAGTCCATGAAAGGTTGGAATGAAGCTAGAACAAAGCAACATAAGGGCTCCATTAAGAGTAATTTTCGGTCAAGATAAAAACATGGAGGAAACATCATTTTTCTTTGAGATTCCTTACCTAGAAGCAAAGGAGATCAATAATATGTAGAAATATAAGCTCAAGCTCCTTCAATGGTGGAACTCCATGGCACCGAAATGGTGGTCTTGAAGTTTTGAGAAGATAGAAATGAAGAGCTTGATGAGAGGAAGATAATGGTGGTGTTTGTTTTTGATTTGGTTAAGTAAGCTAGGAAATACAAGTGGTCAAAGATGGAGTCTTGGTGTGTACTATTGCAAATCGTGAATGAAGGAAAGAAGAGAGGTTGAAGAAGACTTGGAACCGTGGGAAATGAAGAAAGGAAATGAGAGAATGAGATAAGTGAGTTTGTTTTGCTTTTTGAAGATATTTGTACTTAGTAAAGTAAATAGTAACTAAAGTAGTCTTCTTTATTAAAGTCACTATTCATAAAAACAAGGCACATAGAAGTGAAATTTTTGATTTCCCATTGATATAGACTTCCAAATGTGATACTATATAGTACACATGTTAATTAAAGAGTAATGATGGACATTTAGCCATTCAAAACTCATTTACAAGACAATTTTTCAAAAATGTGCTTTAAGACTCCTTAAAGCACATTTTGTTTTAACTTGTTTTCAAGCTTGGTTTTCTTTGGTAATTGGTTTAAATGTTAATTAGTATATAAATAAGGTCTTGGTAAGTTCATTAGGTCTTACCAAGTTATCCCAAGCTTAGAGCACATTTTGGCCTTTATTGACCTTAAAGCACATTTTGTGTTTTCTATTGTTTATATTGTTTACTAATGTTTCTAAGACTCTTTTTAGTCTTAATATAACATATTTAAATGTTTAAACAACATACTAAGGTTTGGGGTATTTCATACATAGCATACATAACATTTTCACACGCAATCCAAACACACAAACCTACCAACCAACCACGAGTGGTTGTAGGAATATATCATACTAAATCAACACACATCCAAAACATCACAAACCTACCAACCAACCACGAGTGGTTGTAGGAATACATCGTACTAAATCAACACACATCCAAAACAAAACGCGCTTACCCCCCTTAAAAGAGGGGTACGCCCCCGTACCCTACACTAAGCCGAAACATTGATGAAAAGAGGGGGGTACATAGTTTTCCTTTTATCCTCTAATTCTCAAGTGGCTTCTAGGACTATCCTCTCGCACTATAGTCGGGCCTGTAACTCTTGCTCTCGGGGTTCACGAAGCACTCAAAGGCCCTGTGCCCAGTCTTCTTGCAGTAAAAGCACTCTACCGGTTCGCCCTGGCAATCAACTCCGGGGTGGTTCTTCGAGCATCGTCTACATTTAAATCGGCGCCCGGGCCTTTCACTTGGGCCTTCTTCAGACCCTGAATATGTGGTTTGGTTAGTCATCAATTGTTCATTTCAACTGTAACCGTACTTAAGCATTAGAGTTGGGTTTAGTTTACCCTTAGGTGGGTAGGAGCGTAGCGGCTTAGCCGAATTCGCCGGGTGGCTCAGCTGTAGTGCCTCCGTAGGCTTGTTCCCATGGTATCTCCCCCGTTTCCTATTTGGGTAGCGCTCATTCTTGTCTGCACTCTTTTGTTTACGGTCCTCCGAGTCATCGCCTTTCGCCTTCTTTTCCTTAGCGAATTCTTCATCACGCATCTGAACGGTGATCTCGACCTGGGATGCTGCATGATAGCAGTCCTGTGCATACTAGGGTTTAGTGAAACTCTTCACAATATAGTAGTTAATTCAAATTCATAGTTCAAGTTCAACCTGGATCGTGGCGTAACGACTGGGCCCCATGCCATATCTGATGCGGTGATTCAGTCCACCATAGAAACGCTCCACTAAGATCTCATCTGAATATCCCAAGCCTGGAAGTACACGAAGTAGAGCCGTGAACGCCGAGTAGTTTTGTCTACGGTCATCCCCTCGGTCTGCATCAGGGTGTCTAGCTCAACTTGCTTCTTGGTCCGGAGGTGGGCGGGGTAGTACTTAGCCCTCAGCAACGCAGTGTAAGCATCCCATCTAAATGTGGGGTCGGCTAGGTGAGCATCCTTCACAAGCTTCCACCAATCGCTCGCTGACTCTCGTAGGTAATAGGCTGCGAGTCTGACCTTATCCTCTGCTGGAACATTCAAAGTCTCGAAGGCGGTCTCTAGGAGGCTGATGTAGTTCTCTAGGTAGGTGGGGTCTGTCTCTCCTCGGAACTCAGCTGGTCAAAGGTCTGCTAAGCTCTTCACCCAGTTTGTTCCCCTGGGTGGGTGAGGTGGTGGTGGCGGTGGTGCCTGCTGGGTTCCTGGTTGGAAGCCCATGTGACCTAGGGCTGCTGCTACTATCTCCGCTATGGTCTGCCCTGCAGCCATGCGATCCCACTCCATGTGGCCACGGCCTCGTCCTCGACGTCCAGACATCTGAGAATGTTATTTGTTAGTCTAAAACAATCACAAGAACTCACAAGTTATTATCGCCCTTGCAAGCGGTTTAGATCAGTAAAGTCGTGCCTCACAGTACTAACCCTTAACCCCGTTTCCCAAATTTAGGTTTTCTTATTCTCGGTACTTTCTGTTCCAGTCATCAGAGCGTATACGCTCTGATACCACTTTCTGTAACACCCCGAATAAACATCCCTAGAATAAATGAGATGCCCGACGATAATGTAAACTAGCTTGCAGCGGTATAACCTCCATCCGGGTGTCACAGACGCCAACCACCCACGTGGTTGACATGCCCACTCTTCCAACACCAAGTTACGGTCTGAATGACTGGAATTAAAACCATAACCAAATCCAAGTACAACGGGAAAATACAAGCCCAGTACCGAGAGTCTACATAAGTTCTTACTTGAGTTACACAACCGAAACATACAACAAGGGTTTATTGCTACATAGTCACAACACCCACACACATACTACACAAAAGTCTTGCCCGTACGGACTACCCCTATGGTAGTCGCCCTTGCCTACTCTCCGTCTGTTTCCCGTTTCATACCTGTAAAAATAAAGGACTCAGCAAAACTACGGAGTATGAACGTGTGAAGCCTGCATGTTACCGGGCTACACGACTACTTGGTCGAATATGATTAAGTTAATTTACATGCTAAAGCACACATCAGCACATCATGATACCATACACACTCATCGGTAGCATAGCAATATCAGAATGCAACCAAGCACAACTTGCAAGTAGCATAGCAATGTCAACACGCAACCCAGCACAATAAGCTGCTAATGTAGCAACAACAATCAAGTACATAAAACAACGTGTGCGCAGGTATATTACACCGTCGATCCTCACTATGGGATCAGTCCAAAGATTACGTATTGTTTTCTTTTCTCATTACACATTTTCTCCTTCTTCTAGCACCGAGTCCGGGGGATGTAGGTTAGATCCCGAGACTTTATAATGTAGGTGCTATTCATTCCTTGTTTCTTAAATGATCACATTTGTGAATTTTCTTATTTGCTTGGTCTCGTTACACATGTTTTCCTCTATTCTCTGGCACCGAGTCAGGGGATATAGATTAGATCCCGAGACTTTATAATGTAGGTGCTAATCATTCCTTGTTTCTTCAAGGGTTACTTGTGAATTCTTTTATCACCGCACGTTGGAGGATGTCTCCTCCATGGCTAGTCCCCCATTCCCGACACCCAGGGTCGAGAAATGGAGTCACCTCTAGACTCCAGGATAAGCTCCACCAACTTGTCACTCCCCCATTCCCGACACCCAGGGTCGAGAAAGCGGAGTCATCTCTAGACTCCGGGATGTGCTGAGAAAGTGGGGTCACCAGGGACACCCAAAACATATTCCACCATAGACGGTCGAAGGATCTGATGCAGATACCAACTCCCGATCATCCATACCGCGCGGCCCGAGCTGTTGTCTTCCCGGGTTGTTCTCGTGTTTCACCAGTTGGTACTCTTCGTTTCATTATCATTATAATCTCGACACCATAGTGGGTGTCATTAGCGGTCCTCTATAGTTAGAGAGGAGTTTTCTCTTTGTATAGTTCTTTTGTTTTGTCTACGTGGTTCGTCATGTCTCACCAAAGGAGACTTGCTCTTCATTATCATTAATGAATAGACACCATAGTGGGTGTCATGGTAGCCCTCAATGGTTTAGAGAGGAGTTCCCCTTATAGATTTTTCTTGGTCTTCATAATTCATATTAGTTCGTCTCAAGTTCCATAAACGAGAAAGGGACTAAACTACTGTGTGTGCGCAAGTAAAATGCCACAAGGATATATATAACACGCATAAAAGCAAGCCACAAGAAGCAATCCAATTTTCATGCTTTTAGTCTTAGAGTCATTGTCAAACAAAGCACACAGCACACAAGCCGTGTAACACGGCAACATACGAACCACACATGTCCATACCTTTTTCGAAAGCACGAGTTGTCTTACACTCGAAATCTCGGTCAGAGCTCGCAACGGTCCTAGAGGTAATTAAAACAGTGTGTCAGTTTATTATTTTATGTGACGACACTTTATATCGTATGTCATTCCCTAGGTATGTTGTCACATGCCTAGTTCATATTGACTCTTAGAACTTCACATGCATTAATCCTAGGCTCAACTTACTCTTAGGATATTCATATCTTTAGTTACATGTTAACTAAGCCCTTTTTAGTTAATGTTTCAGGGCGTTTTAAGAGGCAATTATGTAACAAGTTTGTATAACATAGATATGACTTATCTAATGTGTATTCTTTCCTTAGTTAAATAGGTGAGTAATATTTTAACCCTTGTATGATGATAATATAGATCATAGAATATTCCTAAAACCCGCTTATACAGAAACCCAAAAGTTTCAAAATCTGAACCACAATTCCGACGCAATACCTTATTTAACTTCATTTTCGGGTATTAGTTGATATGTAACTTCCTCCACGTCCTTCGCTATCCTAGTTATGTCTATCAGCTAAGTTTTGAATTGATCATTAACCACTACCAGCCACCCATATCTACTATGATAGTTTATACAGAAACGTCACCAATGAAACCTACAAAAACTGAAGTGAATTTAAACAGGAAATCAGGTTATTATACTGTTATAATCTTTCCTGTTGTGTATTAATCTGATCTTTCAGTTTCCCTTCTCCCCAAACGGTTGACTTAGTTAGTTGTGTATTTTAACTTGGTTTTCACTTCACAACAGACCCACACAAACCATGAGCAAACTCCTGAAAACTCTCCACACAGACCTTGCTTGTTGGCAGAAACCTGAATGTGGGTTTATACTTCTCTCCTTTCCCTTTTCGTTCATGAGATTGACCTTCAATTCTCTTCAGTTTGCTTTAGTTAATTAGTGAGGTGTTTAGTTTCTTCATAAATTCACCACAACTCCCTCAAACCATTCTGTGCAAATTCATACAGAAATGACCCAGCTTAACAAAAGGAATCTGAAATCAGAATCTGTGTATCTTCTCTTCTGTCCTTGATTTAGTTTATCAATTTGTCTTCATATTCCCCTCAAAGCTTCCACCCCACTAGCTAGGTGTATTAGGAAGTTCCTTAACCTCAAAGCTCAGCCCAAGGCAGCCCAGTTAACACTCTGAAAATTCGTTATACAGAAGCCACATTTTCCAGAAAGACCAAAACTGAAATATCGAATTCTGATGTTCCTCTCTAAGTTTCATTTTAGGTTGTAAATCAGTTTGTAAATCTTCCCAAGATGTCTAACCAACTAGGTATAGGTGTTTATAATGTTCTTAACTCAAAACCACTCCACTAATACTCACTTACTTATCTGTACAGAACTGAAACAAATCTGTAACAGGAATTGAATGTCAAACCTGTTAACCTCTCTTTCTTTCCTTTCTGTTTGTTGTTAATCCGTCTGTTGATTCATCTCAGAGCACTCACCTACTAAATCAAGTGTTATTGCTATGTCTTAACCCAAAACTACCTAGACAGTCCTATTAAACCCACTAGTGCAGTCCTTATACTGAAACATTAATTTCAGAAAACTGAAACAGACGATCTAGTGTTCTCTCTTTTGTTGCCTTTATTAATTCACACATATGATGTTCAATCCCTCCCAAGCTGTTTATAGATTTCCTTAAGTGTCTTAGAAGTGTGTTAGGCTCATTAATACTCAATCACCCCCTTACAACTTCTGTAGTATAGTCATACAGAAACTTAAGTTTTTGTTCAAAAACTGAAACCGTAAAGCTGTTATATTCTCTTCAGATTCTTTTCTCATTCTTCATCTAACTTCTAACTCTTTTCCCGAATTTCTCATCCCATAGTTAAGTGTTTACTCAGGGTTCAATCTTCAATACAGACCCAAACCATTTTGTTAGCGTTACAGAAATCCAACTGTTGAGCTAGAAAGAAACTGAAAATTGAAACACGACAATCTGTCACCTTCTCTTCTACCTCTTTTCTGTTCGGTTCACGAACTAATTCCCAATTTTTCCTAACTACTGACTTAGTGATTTAAGTGTTTTACCAAGATTTTAACTCCCAACAACTTCATTAGTCTTACTGAATCTTCCTCATACTGGAACAACCATTTCAGGTGCTGGAAACTGAAACAGATTCATGATACTGCTATCTTTTTTTTCTTTGTTCACTCGAAGCCAGATTTCTAGTTTCCCCTGGTATACGTTTTAATAACTCAATAGCTCTAAGGCAAACTAGGGTTCTAAGTTACAATTACAGAAACACATTCTTCCTGAAACACTAAACTGCTACCCTCTTCATCCTCTGTTGTTTCATTTCATTTACAGTTATGTCTCTACTTTCCTCACGTGTCTACTGGGTTATTACAGGGTTTTATCCTTGCTTTAGAACACATTAATATCCTAAATCTACATCTATATCATGTCTAGGAAATTAGTAGACAGAGAAAGGAATGTTGCAGAACTGCTGTTAAAAAGAAAAAGAAACAGTTTCCAAGAGTCTCACCTTTAAGAGTTCTTGGAGAGGATTTGTCTCAGAATTTCCAAAGCTCTACCCTTAGTTAGCACGCAGAGTTCTTGCGAGATAAAAACAGGAAATTTAGAGGGTAGGTTTGAAACAGAAATCCAAGCTAAAAAGAACTAGTCTACCCATGTGTGTTTTTTTTTGTTTCATGATCTTACCTCGGTAGTTTCTTAGAGAGGTTCAAGCTTCAGTTTTCCTCAGGACTCTAGCAGTAGGTGGCATGCAGTGTTCTTTCATGACAAAAGTAGAAGTTTAGAAAGGCTGGTGCATGGGAACTCAGACGGAACTTAATCAAAGAGGGAACCTTTGCTAAAGTTTTACCTGTTACTACTCTGGCTAGATTGATTTAGTTTTCCTTTGCTTTCCTGGAGCTTGAACATCAGATCACTCAGGCCACAAGGATCAAGGTGCTTGGGTTCATCGATTTACAAGGAGAGTTTCGTGAATGATGTAGCAGTTCCCTTTCGACAAAAACAACTAGGTAGAACAGTGAGTGTTTGATCAGGGGAAAAAGAAAGTCAGTTGAGACAGGAGTACAGTCCTGAGCTTGGCTTTCCTTCTCGTATGGCAAAGGAAAACAAGAGACAGTAGAGAACCCTTGAGTTGCTACTTGCGTGGGCATGCAAGCATGAAGATAAGAATGACTGAGAAGGAAAGTTATTCAGGTGGCGCAGGGCAAGGAAGGACTGAGTGTGAGAAAACCGGTTAACTGGCAGTGGGATACAGTTCCAACGAAATGCCTCGTGGAAATTAAGAAACAATAAAAACATGGTCTCTGATGCGTGGAAGTTAGGACAGCAGCGGCTTGGGCTTGCGGTCTCCAAGAGCAATGTCTCTTTGACTGTGTTTTTTTTTCGACAAAGAAATAGTAAGAGGAGTGACTGATTGTAGTTAGTGACTGCAGGTCAGATTCTTTTTGAACTGAAAACGACAGAGACCTTGAATCTGTCTCTGTACAGATTTTCGAATAGTGGCATCAGGTAAGGTCTGTTGGGTAGTTTAAATGCTGCCACAGAAAAAGGTTGAAAGACTGACTTCGTGGGAGTTAGGGAGGAGTACACTGCGTGGGAATCTGAGAGGGGAATATCCTGAGGTGAGTATTATGTCCCGGTTAGTTAACTCCTTTCCTGTTGTTCTCGGACAGAGCCGAGATGTATGGGCAATTTGGAAGAGAAGTAACGTTGTGCCTGAGAGTTGGAAATTCTTGATTTCTCTGTTTTCTTGTTCGATTTGCAGTTACACCGAGGAAGGAGACGCTGCAACCGAGACTGGTTTGCTTTTGTTTAATTTGCAGTCACTATGTGGTTGTACTATTAGTTTTAATTCGTGTATGTTAGATACTGAAATCGAGCATAGCTCAACCGGTTAAGCACTCGGGGAAAGTACGGGAGGTCTCGGGTTTGAAACTCAGCGAGAGCTTCTTTGCTCCCCCCTTTTTTTAAAATCAATACACATGTTTATCTTTATATTTTTCGTACGTTATTTTATGCACGTATTATGAAACGCGTTATAATTTTATGCGTTTAATATTCAGGGGTATTTCAGCTTACCCCCCTTAAAAGAGACTTTGTCCCGAAGTCTTACTTCCTTAACTCATATTTTCCACTCCTAGCAATCTTAGGGATCCAGTCCCGCATTCATTCACGATACCCAAGGAATTGAGTCCATCACTACAATGCTCAGTGCTTCTAAGCACCATGCCACATCGGTGGCTTCACACAAGTTCTCGTAGTAGACCAAGGAGCTAGCAATGTGTATATCATGTCAAAGTGCAAGTCAAGGCACACAACATTCATTCATACATAGCGTACATAACATTTTCACACGCAATCCAAACACACAAACCTACCAACCAACCATGAGTGGTTGTAGGAATATATCATACTAAATCAACACACATCCAAAACATCACAAACCTACCAACCAACCACGAGTGGTTGTAGGAATACATCGTACTAAATCAACACACATCCAAAATGAAACGCGCTTACCCCCCTTAAAAGAGGGGTACGCCCCCGTACCCTACACTAAGCCGAAACATTGATGAAAAGAGAGGGGTACATAGTTTTCCTTTTATCCTCTAATTCTCATGTGGCTTCTAGGACTAGCCTCTCGCACTATAGTCGGGCCTGTAACTCTTGCTCTCGGGGTTCGCGAAGCACTCAAAGGCCCTGTGCCCAGTCTTCTTGCAGTAAAAGCACTCTACCGGTTCGCCCTGGCAATCAACTCCGGGGTGGTTCTTCGAGCATCGTCTACATTTAAATCGGCGCACGGGCCTTTCGCTTGGGCCTGCTTCAGACCCTGAATATGTGGTTTGGTTAGTCATCAATTGGTCATTTCAACTGTAACCGTACTTAAGCATTAGAGTTGGGTTCAGTTTACCCTTAGGTGGGTAGGAGCGTAGCGGCTTAGCCGAATTCGCCGGGTGGCTCAGCTGCAGTGCCTCCGTAGGCTTGTTCCCATGGTATCTCCCCCGTTTCATGTTTGGGTAGCACTCATTCTTGTCCGCACTCTTCTGTTTACGGTCCTCTGAGTCATCGCCTTTCGCCTTCTTTTTCTTAGCGAATTCTTCATCACGCATCTGAACGGTGATCTCGACCTGGGATGCTGCATGATAGCAGTCCTGTGCATACTAAGGGTTAAGTGAAACTCTTCACAATATAGTAGTTAATTCAAATTCATAGTTCAAGTTCAACCTGGATCGTGGCGTAACGACTGGGCCCCATGCCATATCTAATGCGGTGATTCAATCCACCATAGAAACGCTCCACTAAGATCTCATCTGAATATCCCAAGCCTGGAAGTACACGAAGTAGAGCCGTGAACGCCGAGTAGTATTTGTCTACGGTCATCCCCTCGGTCTGCATCAGGGTGTCTAGCTCAACTCGCTTCTTGGTCCGGAGGTGGGCGGGGTAGTACTTAGCCCTCAACAACGCAGTGTAAGCATCTCATCCAAATGTGGGGTCAGCTAGGTGAGTATCCTTCACAAGCTTCCACCAATCGCTCGCTAACTCTCGTAGGTAATAGGCTGCGAGTCTGACCATAGCCCCTGCTGGAACATTCAAAGTCTCGAAGGCGGTCTCTCGGAGGCTGATGTAGTTCTCTAGGTAGGTGGGGTCCGTCTCTCCTCGGAACTCAGCTGGTCGAAGGTCTGCTAAGCTCTTCACCCAGTTTGTTCCCATGGGTGGGTGAGGTGGTGGTGGCGGTGGTGCCTGCTGGGTTCCTGGCTGGAAGCCCATGTGACCTAGGGCTGCTGCTACTATCTCCACTATGGTCTGCCCTGCAGCCATGCTATCCTGCTCCATGTGGCCATGGCCTCGTCCTCGACGTCCAGACATCTGAGAATGTTATTTGTTAGTCTAAAACAATCACAAGAACTCACTGCAAGTTATTATCGCCCTTGCAAGCGGTTTAGATCAGTAAAGTCGTGCCTCACAGTACTAACCCTTAACCCCGTTTCCCAAATTTAGGTTTTCCTATTCTCGGTACTTCTCTGTTCCAGTCATCCGAGCGCAACTACGCTCTGATACCACTTTCTGTAACACCCCCGAATAAACATCCCTAGAATAAATGAGATGCCCGATGATAATGTAAACTAGCTTGCAGCGGTATAACCTTCATCCGGGTGTCACAGACGCCAACCACCCACGTGGTTGACACGACCACTCTTCCAACACCAAGTTACGGTCTGAATGACTGGAATTAAAACCATAACCAAATCCAAGTACAACGGGAAAATACAAGCCCAGTTCCGAGAGTCTACATCATAAGTTCTTACTTGAGTTACACAACCGAAACATACAACAAGGGTTTATTGCTACATAGTCACAACACCCACACTAACATACTACACAAAAGTCTTGCCCGTACGGACTACCCCTATGGTAGTCGCCCTTGCCTACTCTCCGTCTGTTTCCCGTTTCATACCTGTAAAAATAAAGGACTCAGCAAAACTGTGCCGAGTATGAACGTGTGAAGCCCGCATGTTACCGGGCTACACGACTACTTGGTCAAATATGATTAAGTTAATTTACATGCTATAAATAAGCAGTAAAGCACACATCAGCACATCATGATACCATACACACTCATCGGTAGCATAGCAATATCAGAAAGCAACCAAGCACAACTTGCAAGTAGCATAGCAATGTCAACACGCAACCCAGCACAATAAGCTACTAATGTAGCAACAACAATCAAGTACATAATACAACGTGTGCGCAGGTATATTACACCGTCGATCCTCACTATGGGATCCGTCCAAAGATTACGTATTGTTTTCTTGTTCTCATTACACATGTTTTTCCTTCCTTCTCTTGCACCGAGTCCGGGGGATGTAGGTTAGATCCCGAGAATTTATAATGTAGGTGCTATTCATTCCTTGTTTCTTAAATGATCACATTTGTGAATTTTCTTATTTGCTTGGTCTCGTTACACATGTTTTCCTCTATTCTCTGGTACCGAGTAAGGGGATATAGATTAGATCCCGAGACTTTATAATGTAGGTGCTAATCATTCCTTGTTTCTTCAAGGGTTACTTGTGAATTTCTTTTATCACCGCACGTTGGAGGACGTCTCCTCCATGGCTAGTCCCCCATTCCTGACACCCAGGGTCGAGAAATGGAGTCACCTCTAGACTCCAGGATAAGCTCCACCAACTTGTCACTCCCCCATTCCCGACACCCAGGGTCGAGAAAGCGGAGTCATCTCTAGACTCCGGGATGTGCTGAGAAAGTAGGGTCACCCAGGGAAACCCAAAACATATTCCACCATAGACGGTCGAAGGATCTGATGCAGATACCAACTCCCGAACATCCATACCGCGCGGCCCGAGCTGTTGTCTTCCCGGGTTGTTCTCGTGTTTCACCAGTTGGTACTCTTCGTTTCATTATCATTATAATCTCGACACATAGTGGGTGTCATTAGCGGTCCTCTATAGTTAGAGAGGAGTTTTCTCTTTGTATAGTTTTTTGTTTTGTCTACGTGGTTCGTCATGTCTCACCAAAGGAGACTTGCTCTTCATTATCATTAATGAATAGACACCATAGTGGGTGTCATGGTAGTCCTCAATGGTTTAGAGAGGAGTTCCCCTTATAGAGTTTTCTTGGTCTTCATAATTCATAGTAGTTCGTCTCAAGTTCCATAAACGAGAAAGGGACTAAACTACTGTGTGCGCGCAAGTAAAATGCCACAAGGATATATATAACACGCATAAAAGCAAGCCACAAGAAGCAATCCAATTTTCATGCTTTTAGTTCTAGAGTCATTGTCAAACAAAGCACACAGCACACAAGCCGTGTAACACGGCAACATACGAACCACACATGTCCAAACCTTTTTCGAAAGCACGAGTTGTCTTACACTCGAAATCCCAGTCGGAGCTCGCTACGGTCCTAGAGGCAATTAAAACAGTGTGTCATTTTATTATTTTATGTGACGACACTTTATATCGTATGTCATTCCCTAGGTATGTTGTCACATGCCTAGTTCATATTGACTCTTAGAACTTCACATGCATTAATCCTAGGCTCAACTTACTCCTAGGATATTCATATCTTTAGTTACATGTTAAGTAAGCCCTTTTCTTTAGTTAATGTTTCAGGGCGTTTTAAGAGGCAATTATGTAACAAGTTTGTATAACATAGATATGACTTATCTAATGTGTATTCTTTCCTTAGTTAAATAGGTGAGTAATATTTTAACCCTTGTATGATGATAATATAGATCATAGAATATTCCTAAAACCCGCTTATACAGAAACCCAAAAGTTTCAAAATCTGAACCACAATTCCATGCAATACCTTATTTAACTTCACTTTTCGGTATTAGTTGATGTGTAACTTCCTCCACGTCCTTCGCTATCCTAGTTATGTCTATCAGCTAAGTTTTGAATTGATCATTAACCACTACCAGCCACCCCATATCTACTATGATAGTTTATACAGAAACGTCACCAATGAAACCTACAAAAACTGAACTGTGAATTTAAACAGGAAATCAGGTTATTATACTGTTATAATCTTTCCTGTTGTGTATTAATCTGATCTTTCAGTTTCCCTTCTCCCCAAATGGTTGACTTAGTTAGTTGTGTATTTTAACTTGGTTTTCACTTCACAACAGACCCACCACAACCATGAGCAAACTCCTGAAAACTCCCACACAGACCTTGCTTGTTGCAGAAACCTGAATGGGGTTTATACTTCTCTCCTTTCCCTTTCGTTCATGAGATTGACCTTCAATTCTCTTCAGTTTGCTTTAGTTAATTAGTGAGGTGTTTAGTTTCTTCATAAATTCACCACAACTCCCTCAAACCATTCTGTGCAAATTCATACAGAAACGACCCAGCTTAACAAAAGGAATCTGAAATCAGAATCTGTGTATCTTCTCTTCTGTCCTTGATTTAGTTTATCAATTTGTCTTCATATTCCCCTCAAAGCTTCCACCCCACTAGCTAGGTGTATTAGGAAGTTCCTTAACCTCAAAGCTCAGCCCAAGGCAGCCCAGTTAACACTCTGAAAATTCGTTATACAGAAGCCACATTTTCCAGAAAGACCAAAACTGAAATATCGAATTCTGATGTTCCTCTCTAAGTTTCATTTTAGGTTGTAAATCAGTTTGTAAATCTTCTCCAAGATGTCTAACCAACTAGGTATAGGTGTTTATAATGTTCTTAACTCAAAACCACTCCACTAATACTCACTTACTTATCTGTACAGAACTGAAACAAATCTGTAACAGGAATTGAATGTCAAACCTGTTAACCTCTCTTCTTCCTTTCTGTTTGTTGTTAATCCGTCTGTTGATTCATCTCAGAGCACTCACCTACTAAATCAAGTGTTATTGCTATGTCTTAACCCAAAACTACCTAGACAGTCCTATTAAACCCACTAGTGCAGTCCTTATACTGAAACATTAATTTCAGAAAACTGAAAACAGACGATCTAGTGTTCTCTCTTCTGTTGCCTTTATTTATTCACGCATATGATGTTCAATCCCTCCCAAGCTGTTTATAGATTTCCTTAAGTGTCTTAGAAGTGTGTTAGGCTCATTAATACTCAATCCACCCCCTTACAACCTTCTGTAGTATAGTCATACAGAAACTTAAGTTTTTGTTCAAAAACTGAAACCGTAAAGCTGCTATATTCTCTTCTGTTTCTTTTCTCATTCTTCATCTAACTTCTAACTTTTTCCCGAATTTCTCATCCCATAGTTAAGTGTTTACTCAGGGTTCAATCTTCAATACAGACCCAAACCATTTTGTTAGCGTTACCAAAATCCAACTGTTGAGCTGGAAAGAAACTGAAAATTGAAACACTACAATCTGTCACCTTCTCTTCTACCTCTTTTCTGTTCGGTTCACGAACTAATTCCCAATTTTTCCTAACTGCTGACTTAGTGATTTAAGTGTTTTACCAAGATTTTAACTCCCAACAACTTCGTTAGTGTTACTGAATCTTCCTCATACTGGAACAACCATTTCAGGTGCTGGAAACTGAGACAGATTCATGATACTGCTATCTTAGAAAGATTGGTAGACAATTTAAACCAAGGAAAACACAAGAAAGTGCCTTAAAGGCAATCAGGGCAAAAACGTGCTCTAAGCTTGGAGAGACTTGGGTGAGTACCCAAATATCATGATAAGACCTTAGTAATATTCTAATGGTCATTTTAAATCAATTAGCAAAGAAAACCAAGCTTGAAAACAAGTTAAAACACAAAATGTGCTTTAAGAAGTCTTAAAGCACATTTTTGAGAAATTGTCTTAGAATTGAGTTTTGAGTGGCTAAATGTCCATCATACTCTTTAATCAACATGTGACTAATTGGTATCACATTAGGAGGTCTAAATCAATGGGAAATCAAAAATTTCAGAAATATGTGCACTGTTAGGAATAGTAAACTATTTAGTGACTAGTTTAAGTTTTAATCAACATAAGTCAATTATTTGGTCAACAAAGACCATGTTAGCCTTATTTAAGAGGTGGGCCGGTTTTCTAAGAGAGGTGAGTCACTAATGAGTCATCAAATAAGAAAGGAAAAGAAGAATAAGTAAGAGAAAGTTACTATTTGCTTTAATAAAGCAAATATCTTACATTAGCTCACTTCTCTCTTTTATCCATTTCTCTCTTTCACCCACGGTTTCTTCTTCTTCTCTCTGTTCCAAAAACCGAGAGTGTTGCTTCTCCATGGTTCTCCCTTCAATCACTGCCAAATACAACTCCAAGCTCCAAATCCAAAACAAATTGCATATTTGTCTTAGTTAGGTCAAGACCTATCTTTCTATCTTTTCAAATCTTTCAAAGCTCCATTTTGGTGCCATGAGAAAACCCATTGATGGGGGGAAAATAAAGTTTGAAGAGCTCATTAGCTTCTCCATTCTCTTAAGGTAAAGAAAATGTAAGAAAACCCATGTTTCCATCATTTCTTGTACATGGCCGAAAATTCCTTCTCATGGGGCTATTTTTATGCCTTGTTCTAGCTTGATTTATTCACCAAGGATAGTGGAGGTCCTATTTCATTCAATGCCAAAGTCTACCTTGAGACTTCAAAGGTTTTCATCCACTTTTATGCCTTAGAACACATTTCTAACCTAGGTTTTCTATTCCTTGAGGTTAGTGCATTGTTTAGTACTCATAGAGTCCTTAAATATTGATTAGAACATTGGCAAAAGGAATTTAAGTGGTGGCCGAGATCTATGCAAGAAGAAGGCCTAAGGAGGAGATTAAGATAAGCTTGAGAAACAAGGTAAAATGCTTACCTAAAGGTGGTTTAAGATTAAGGAATGAGTTTTTAGATAAATACCAATGTGCTTAAAGCTTAATTGTGTATTGGGGTTATATAACCTAAGAAAAAGAACCTAAACAAGCTTATGAACTTTGATTAAGGAGCTAATGAGAATGAGTTAGGTAATATAAGTTTAAGGTGGATTTTAAGAGCATTATAAAACTATGAGATTGATGAGTGTATTTGCAGTTGAAAGCTTATATTGAGTTGTTAGAATGAGTTGGTTAGGTGATGAGATATGATGAGAAAGAACTTGAGGTGTGTGAGATGGTTAAATGAGGAAAATAATGTGCTTGGCATGCTATGATGCTAGAGGTGCTATGGCAAAATTTGAGTAGAAAAATAAGTGTTTAGGCGATGGTGGGGAACTAATATGACCTAGGATTTACTAGGAATCATTATAAGGAATTTGAGTGGAGATTAGTTAATTAAGGAGTCCTTGAGGTTTGGGATGACCTAGAGATGTCTAGGAGGAGTTAGAGGAATGGTGAGTGTTTGAGCACACCAAAATCATGAGATGAGGAATATAGAAGTGTCATAAGATTAAGGAGAAGTGTGTGGTGATGATTAAGTTGGTATTTGAATATGTTCTAAGGGGAATTATTGACTAAGGAAGTACTAGGAAGTTTTAGAGGTGGTCTTGATGAAAAAGGGGTGAGATAAGTGTGGTAATGAGTTATAATGACTTAGGCATTACCTTGGGGGATTTAAGAATCAAGAGAATGTAATTGAGCATGTAGGATTTAGGCAAATGTTGGTAACCAACTAGGAAGGAAATAAGGTGTTGGAGGATGGAAGCTTAAGCTTAGGAAGGAACTCTAAGTAAAGGCATAAAAGAGTTTTAGATAGTGAGAGATGCTTGGGAGATGATGTTATAGTGGTGAAGAGAACATTTGGCATAGTGGTTACACTAGGTATGAACCACCACCTAGAAACCTAGAGGAAACATTACAAGTGTTAGCATTATTACAAGGAAAATGCATAATGACTAAGGTGGATCTTGGTGGATGATTTAAGGTATTTAAAGGAGGGCTTAAGGTGTATTTGAGGTGCCCAAATGAGGTTATAACATATTAGAATATATGAGGAGAAGTTTGGAGTTGAAAGAGAATTTAGAAACAAGTTTCTAGAGCCGACCGGCCTTAGGACCGGACTTGCAAGGTCGGTCGGGCTCTGTTACAATACCGGGAAATGTTTCTGGAATAGACCGGACATAGGACCGGACTTGTCAAGTCCGGTCGGGCTTGAATTTTGTACGGATATAAGTCTCTGGAATCGACCGGACATAGGACCGGACTTGTAAGTCCGGTCGGAGTGAATTTTCCAACGGTAAAAGGGTACTGGAATGGACCGGACTTGGCAAGTCCGGTCGGTAAGTCCGGTCGAGCCTAAAAACAAAAAAAAAGAGAAATTTTGAATTCTAAGAATGGCAATGGGTAATAAGGTATGCCTTTGGTAGGGTAGTAATGATTGAGACCCTAAGAACTTAAGAGATTAAGTTAAGTTAAGTCTAAACTTGAAAGTTTAAGATTAAGTTTGTAAGATTAAGTGTAAGACCTAAGAGGTGTTAGGTGGGGATCATTAAGGAATTAAGTAAGTTAAACAAGTTAGTAAGTCATATTAAGTTAAGTGATTAACAACCTAAAACTGAATGAATGTTTTAGGACTTGGGAGTTTGGACTCCGGAAGAGAGTAAGCAGCCGAACGACCAACGGTGAACGGTACAGTTCTCTTGTGACCTGCTTGCTAACGAGGTGTCCCTCGGCTTGTGTGCTATTTGTTTTGTGTGCTCACTAAACAAGATAAAGCATGCAACCGGAACATATTATATATATTGTATTGTTGTGTGATGTTTGAAAACTAACACAACATACCGTGAGAACTTACTAACCAATGTTTAGTAAGGAATTGAGTGAGATTAAGGAACGCCCCTAATGAGGGACGATATGAACCGAAAGAGGTTAACCAACAAACATGGTCTTGAGACTATTACTAACTGGAACTTGAGTGAGGAAACCCGGGACCGATCTCCGGTCATGCATGCTAAGGAAAAAGGGGGACGGTATCTGAATCAGATCCGCCCTCCGCTTAAGGACTTGTCTTCGGACTTGTAGCCTAGGGCCGGTTGCCGGCTCAGCTACGCTGGATTCCCGTCCAGGGTAGGTGGCATTAAGATGGTGCGGTGGGATCACCTAAATCCCAGGTTTGGACTTAGGCTACAACCATTCCCCTCCAGGAACGGTTTGTATTCTGAGAATAAGTTAAGGTTAAGCTAAGTTACAATCATTCCTTTCTAAAGGATGATTTGTATTGTTAATATTAAGATTAAGCTAAGTTACAATCATTCCTTTCTAAAGGATGATTTGTATTGTTAAGAATAAGATTAAGTTAAGATTAAGTTAAGTTACAATCATTCCTTTCTAAAGGATGATTTGTATCGTTAAGATTAAGATTAAGATAAGATTAAGATTAAGGTGAGGTTAAGTTAAGTTGCAACCATTCCTTTTAAAAGGATGGTTTGTATTATTCAGATCAAGGTAGGTTACATCCACTCCTTATTAAAGGATGGTTGTTTCTAAGATTAAGATAAGACTAAGATTGAGGTGAGATAAGGATGGACTAAGATTAAGAGGGAACATTACTTAAGGAGTTAAATGACTAACTCTCTGATTAAGGGAACGCATTTAAGTCGTTCATTGGGTGTGAACTTTGATTGTTCATATTTGGATTGTTGTTTACAGCATTCATTATTATGTTTTGCATATAATCAACCTCCATGCTATCGACAATTAGTCGTCGTAGCCACGTTAGCTTGGGGGCCATGAGGGGATCGTACCAGCATTCGTGCTGACCCCCTTTGGGGGCTGTTTTTACTACACAGGTACATCAGGAAGCGGCCGACGCGAGAGTAAGAAGAGGATACAGCTGTTAAGGGTTTAGAGTGGCCTACGAGTTGTGCATGTACACTCGTATGGCAATTTGAGTTAGTAAGATGTATAGGATGTGAGGGGATTGTAAGAAGGATATGTATATGGTTAAGGTTGTTAGACTAATGTTCGGTATATTCTGTAGTCAGACCGTGGCAAGGTCCTGGATTGTAAAGAATTCCGCTGTGACATGTTTATATATATACTGTTAAGTTGCGAGACCACATTTGGATTGAGTTGGGGTGTTACAAAAAGTGGTATCAGAGCGTAGTTACGCTCTAAAGACAAGAAATACCGAACTTAGGAGGATATTGAGGCTGAGATTGAGTTTTGGGTTAAGGGTTGAGAGATAGAGTGTGAGGTGCGTTAGCCAGGACTCCCCGGTGTTTACCGGATATCCATAGTACCTAGGCCCGCCCTCCACATCCCTAACCCTAAGTATGTGGAACAAACGCCAGAGAGAAGAAAGTCTTCTCTTACTCGGGGAAACCCGATCTGGCAGTTAGCTAACAGTAAGCAATACGAGAAACAACTTGTTGTACAGCAGTTATGGAGAACTGGGAGATTTTAAATGGAGCGCATCAACAGAGAAACAGGCGCTACCTATGGAATACTATCAGTAAGGGAACGGAAATTACCGGCAACATGGGTCGACATGCTATGCAGTCGAAATAACCCGCGATACCAATGGTAAGGAAAGCACTACGCGTGCAATGGATGAGGAAATGATAAGAGACATGAGTACCGGACAGCGGTCCGAGTGAGCATAACAGTGAGATAATACAGAGCGTGAGGATTAAGATTACTGGAAGGTCCATTAAGAGCCGGGAACTCCGAACCCCATACAATGAAAAAGGTTGCAAACCTGCCCGACATAACGCGGACAACGGTGGAAACACATATAAATTGTATACCGAAATAGGACTACGATGTAGTGCCTAAAGGAGAATCATTACTTAGTAACCACAGCAAGATGTGTGGAGACAAGAGCGAGGATTAAGACATAAGGAAATATTAAGGGATTCCCTCAGAAAGAGGAACGCCCTAATAGATGACAGTACTGTCAAACAACAAGGAAACTGCCCGATGGTCGGTTATCCAAAATAAGAGATTATCGAAGGAGTCCCGAGGACTACCAATTACATGGAAATTAGAAGGGAGTATCACTACAGATGCACCTTGTACCAATGACCCATCCTGCATGGCGCACTTGCTATGGCAAGTGCTACCACGGTTAAGCCACACGGAAAGCCATCATGGCAAGGTAGGAGAACGCTACAGTTGTAACACATATTAACACTGGATTGTAAAACCATAAGAACAGGAAAATAGGACCTTGGAAGGGCCTGACGGCCTGACCATGATGAGATGAACCGACACATCAGCCAGCAGGGAGCTGAGCTTAGATGAAATACTAAACCATATAAATACTAGCAATGATATACAAGGGATGTATTATAAGATACTATTGAGACTGTTGAAGCATCGACTTACAACGAAAACGGGATAAGACTCTCAGAGTGACCATTAAGGACACCAATAACAACATTCTTCAATGAAGATGTTGGGAAACCCGGAAATCAAGGATAAAAGAAATAAACATAAGCTATAACCTACTAAGGATTAAAGTCGTACAACCGTGGAAAAGGAAAGCTCAGAGGACTACCCCCACAGAGTGGGCATAGTCGAGCCGAACAAACTGATGAATGACAGCTAGTACTGTTCGTCTAACTCATTAACACCCAAGTATGATTGATCATCAAGGGGTGGCGTAATCAACAGAGGTTGAACAAAGCGTTGAGATGGAAGTATAAGACGACAGGATGATATCCAACTTGGACACGTAAGACAAACGCCTAATACGGGCCTAACCTTGACTATTAAAAGACATAAGTCTAGTAAAATGACAGTATTGTCAAAGACATTAAGTAACCTCAGATCACCTGAACAACTTCCATAGCAGGAAGCAGGATGTAACAACTTATCATGAAACCTGATACTACATTTAGTATGTAACCTAATGGTGGATAGTGCTCAAAGAACCAGAATCTTATAGGGATGACCTGCAGATGAGTAAGAGTACAAATAATGAACTGAGACATTAAGCATTAAGAGCCTACGAGCCAAGGATGTTAACCACATCAGAGCCCGAGGCGCAGTAAGTTATAAGAGAGCTTGTTTAAGCCACGAAGGGACTACAATTTGTAGATAGGAACGGTTACCAAACCTACAACTTAGATTGGGAAGAACATTACCAAGAAGGGGTACCAATGAGAATATTGAGATAATGCTAAGGACAGGAGCGGAGAACGAACCATGCCTTTTAGGGTGGGGATACCTCTCCTTGATGTGAGGCCATGAGTGGGAATGAACCCCTCAAAAGGGCTTTCACATATTAGAGATAAAATACACTTTATTTAGAAAATGGAAACTATGAACCTTGAGATTACCTTAGAACATACCAGATACACTTGAGTAATAAAGAAGGTTGCACAGATAGACCCCATATCCAACACCCAGGATGTAAGAATTAGTATGGGTAGAGATAAACATTGTGACTGCATATTATGGCACGTCAATTAATCAATGCTCAGAGGAGCTTGTGATTCAGTGGATGACTTCTTCAGTAACCAATTAAATCACATGGTAGATAACATCACTAAGGATGAAAGAAAGCGAAAGAAATTAGCTTACTTACGAATCTGAGATTGGAGCATAACATCTTCATATCAAGAGTCAACTATCTTACAACACGGTACGACAACCGCCAGTATCGGAATGAGAGAACTCCCAGTGTATTTACACCAAGAAGGGATTGAGTATAAGGTAAGACATTAGAATAAGTGAGTAAGAGGTTGCACCATTAATGGGCAACATGGTAAAGGCCAACTACCACGGTAGAAATGGTCGTGAGTATAATAGTTAGATAAGTGGATTAAGTCATGGTGCGCGAAAGGCAACCATTGTGAATGAGCCGTCAAATATTGACACAGAGGCAATTAGATTTATGAGTCAAGACCAGCATAAGTAAGAAAATAAGATGGTAGACAAACTCAGTATAGGTGCCAGTAGTCTGGACCTCGTTAGGTAAGATTTCGTAGGAAGCACACTACCCATTCCTTAAGGAACATGAAGTGCATTCCTAGTAGCATAAATATGAGAAATAAGATAAGAGGCTCTACGGAAAGAGACCTCAATTATTAAGAGACCGAATCAGTACGGGATACAGAAAGAGCTAGAGCATACAATACCCAAGAACACAGTAAATGGACTTCCCTTGATTAACTTCAAGAAGAACAATAAATGTTATTATGGAACGATGAAAGAGGATCGACAACAGAATACTTCATAATTAGCAATAGCTAAACGTGTGACGGACACTATGAGTTTACTAAAACGAGACGTGGGACGACTGCACCCCACAGGGGCTTGCAGGCCTGACACGCTCATTTATGAGTTAATTGGGTAAGTAGTAATGTACCAGTAAGGTACCCCATGCATGTGAACGAGTGGTGTAAGGAACACGGGAAGTAGTCGACTCCGTACTACCGACAACGACGCAAGACCAGACAAGAGCAACTACTACCACAAACAGTCAAAGAGAAGAGCTCAGTTGAACCAGCAACACAGAGGAACCAGAGAACCAATAATTAAGGACTATGAAGTGCGAAGAGCACGGATTGTTAAGTACAGACATTGAATATGCCTTAAGATGTAAGAGATTAAGACTGTAGAGCGCATTATGCACTAAACAGTAGTTTCAGACTAAGAATCATCCTCAGACCAAAGGTCAGTTGTAGAGAACGATTTAGACATTCGAGAAAACACTAAGAGTATGAACATTAGATCTCCAGGGAGACTGGATAGACGGGCTACAACTCATCAAGGCCGTGTATATATAAAGATAACACGTGTCCATTGAGAGACTAATATTCCTAAACAGTAAGGATGCAGAAGGATATACAATGCTATTAAAAGCTAAGTGAGGCAGTTAAGCCTAAGAACATCAGAGTGGTGCAGCGGAAGCTAGCAGATCACTACCTTTGAGATTAGGCCAAACCAAGTTAAGGAAACGGTATAAGTACCGTTAAGAATCCTCGATACAGAGACTAAGTCATTTCTGATCGAATTATAAGTAAGATAGATGACGTGGAAGCTAGAATGCTTGGTGAGAATTAGACATCTTGAACTTATGTTCAAAGATCATATAACGCTGATTACGTGGGCGTAATCCATTTTAAGGGGGGTAGAGCGAAAACCGCTTAGCGTATGTTTGTGTACTGAGTACATAAACTACGGTGTGCATAGCACAAAGTAATTTGAGAATATGTTTTACATAAACATTTTGAGATAAATCATGGTTATTACACACAGAAGATGTGAATACCATACATGTTAAGTACCTATCTTGTTAACTCCGGTGTGAGTACAAGTTAAGAGAATTAAGGAAGAGGATTAAGGAGACTTAAGGAATAAGGAATATATGAGGTATAAGTCGATATGAGACTAGGTGTGAGATAAGAATAAGATAACACTATGAGACATTATTTGATATGAGCATGAGTTAGGATATAGTAATGCTATGTGGTATGAGACAGTGGAAGTTGGTTTGAGACTGATATAGAATTTAGTAGGAATTTAAGTCTTGAGGTAATTACTAAGAGATGAATTGGGAATGCTTGATGGAATGAGTTCACACTTTGGAGATGTATTGATTATGATTAGAAGAACTAAAAAGATAGAAAATTGGACATGAGTGAATTATTTGGATGTTTGAAAATGACGTGGGAGGTGGAACTTGATTTTCTAGGGATCAAGGGAAACCGAACACAAATTGGGGTGGAAGGATAGTTCTACACTGATGCTGATCACATCAGGGTTGGATGATTCCTGAAACTCCCTACCAGTTGTCACAATTAAATCACACTAAGGATAGAGACCTTGGGATAAAAATGAAATTGGAGTTGCTTGTATTTTTAATTAGAGGAATTATTCCTCACATGACCTCGTAAAAAGGATTACCTTTTTACTGAGTCTCGCCCATGAAGTCGAGGACGCACGAGCCTTTGTCTTCGGACCGGTGACATGGGGAGAGCAGCGTGTTTTGTATTCTAGCCCATGGTGACGAGGACGAATGAGCCATTGTCTACGGACCGGTGACATGGGAGAATACGTTGGAAGTTATGTGAATGTTTTAATCATCAAAAAGGAACAAAAGGAATTTTGAGTGCTACACATGCTTAAGCATGTTGTGTGATATTTAAGTATAAGAATATGGCGGATCTAATGATCCAATGAGATTAAGTATACATAAGTATGATCTATATGATCTAAGGAATGAGGTAAGACATGCATTCTAATAAGAAAAGATGCATGGGAACTTTGGGGACAAAGTTCTTTTAAGGGGGGTAGATTGAAATACCCCAAACCTAAGTATGTTAAGTAAACATCAAATCATGATGTATTAGGGCTAAAATATGCCTTAGAAAGATTGGTAGACAATTTAAACCAAGGAAAACACAAGAAAGTGCCTTAAAGGCAATCAGGGCAAAAACGTGCTCTAAGCTTGGAGAGACTTGGGTGAGTACCCAAATATCATGATAAGACCTTAGTAATATTCTAATGGTCATTTTAAATCAATTAGCAAAGAAAACCAAGCTTGAAAACAAGTTAAAACACAAAATGTGCTTTAAGAAGTCTTAAAGCACATTTTTGAGAAATTGTCTTAGAATTGAGTTTTGAGTGGCTAAATGTCCATCATTACTCTTTAATCAACATGTGTACTAATTGGTATCACATTAGGAGGTCTAAATCAATGGGAAATCAAAAATTTCAGAAATATGTGCACTGTTTAGTGAATAGTAACTATTTAGTGACTAGTTTAAGTTTTAATCAACATAAGTCAATTATTTGGTCAACAAAGACCATGTTAGCCTTATTTAAGAGGGTGGCCGGTTTTCTAAGAGAGGTGAGTCACTATATGAGTCATCAAATAAGAAAGGAAAAGAAGAATAAGTAAGAAAGTTACTATTTGCTTTAATAAAGCAAATATCTTACATTAGCTCACTTCTCTCTTTTATTCTCCATTTCTCTCTTTCACCCACGGTTTCTTCTTCTTCTCTCTGTTCCAAAACCGAGAGTGTTGCTTCTCCATGGTTCTCCATCTTCAATCACTTGCCAAATACAACTCCAAGCTCCAAATCCAAAACAAATTGCATATTTGTCTTAGTTAGGTCAAGACCTATCTTTCTATCTTTTCAAATCTTTCAAAGCTCCATTTTGGTGCCATGAGAAAACTCCATTGATGGGGTAAAATCAAGTTTGAAGAGCTCATTAGCTTCTCCATTCTCTTAAGGTAAAGAAAATGTAAGAAAAACCATGTTTCCATCATTTCTTGTACATGGCCGAAAATTCCTTCTCATGGGGCTATGTTTTTATGCCTTGTTCTAGCTTGATTTATTCACCAAGGACTAGTGGAGGTCCTATTTCATTCAATGCCAAAGTCTACCTTGAGACTTCAAAGGTAATCATCCACTTTTATGCCTTAGAACACATTTCTAACCTAGGTTTCTATTCCTTGAGGTTAGTGCATTGTTTAGTACTCATATGAGTCCTTAAATATTGATTATAACATTGGCAAAAGGAATTTAAGTGGTGGCCGAGATCTATGCAAGAAGAAGGCCTAAGGAGGAGATTAAGATAAGCTTGAGAAAACAAGGTAAAATGCTTACCTAAAGGTGGTTTAAGATTAAGGAATGAGTTTTAGATAAATACCAATGTGGCTTAAAGCTTACATTGTGTATTGGGTTATATAACCTAAGAAAAAGAACCTAAACAAGCTTATGAACTTGTGATTAAGGAGCTAATGAGAATGAGTTAGTAATATAAGTTTAAGGTGGATTTTAAGAGCATTATAACTACTATGAGATTGATGAGTGTATTTGCAGGTTGAAAGCTTATATTGAGTTTGTTATGAATGAGTTGGTTTAGGTGATGAGATATGATGAGAAAGAACTTGAGGTGTGTGAGATGGTTAAATGAGGAAAATAATGTGCTTGGGCATGCTATGATGCTAGAGGTGCTATGGCAAAATTTGAGTAGAAAATAAGTGTTTAGGCGATGGTGGTGAACTAATATGACCTAGGATTTACTAGGAATCATTATAAGGAATTTGAGTGGAGATTAGTTAATTAAGGAGTCCTTGAGGTTTGGGATGACCTAGAGATGTCTAGGAGGAGTTAGAGGAATGGTGAGTGTTTTGAGCACACCAAAATCATGAGATGAGGAATATAAGAAGTGTGCATAAGATTAAGGAGAAGGTGTGATGATTAAGGTGATTTGAATATGTTCTAAGGGGAATTATTGACTAAGGAAGTACTAGGAAGTTTTAGAGGTGGTCTTGATGAAAAAGGGGTGAGATAAGTGTGGTAATGAGTTATAATGACTTAGGCATTACCTTGGGGGATTTAAGAATCAAGAGAATGTAATTGAGCATGTAGGATTTAGGCAAATGTTGGTAACCAACTAGGAAGGAAATAAGGTGTTGGAGGATGGAAGCTTAAGCTTAGGAAGGAACTCTAAGTAAAGGCATAAAAGAGTTTTAGATAGTGAGAGATGCTTGGGAGATGATGTTATAGTGGTGAAGAGAACATTTGGCATAGTGGTTACACTAGGTATGAACCACCACCTAGAAACCTAGAGGAAACATTACAAGTGTTAGCATTATTACAAGGAAAATGCATAATGACTAAGGTGGATCTTGGTGGATGATTTAAGGTATTTAAAGGAGGGCTTAAGGTGTATTTGAGGTGCCCAAATGAGGTTATAACATATTAGAATATATGAGGAGAAGTTTGGAGTTGAAAGAGAATTTAGAAACAAGTTTCTAGAGCCGACCGGCCTTAGGACCGGACTTGCAAGGTCGGTCGGGCTCTGTTACAATACCGGGAAATGTTTCTGGAATAGACCGGACATAGGACCGGACTTGTCAAGTCCGGTCGGGCTTGAATTTTGTACGGATATAAGTCTCTGGAATCGACCGGACATAGGACCGGACTTGTAAGTCCGGTCGGAGTGAATTTTCCAACGGTAAAAGGGTACTGGAATGGACCGGACTTGGCAAGTCCGGTCGGTAAGTCCGGTCGAGCCTAAAAACAAAAAAAAAGAGAAATTTTGAATTCTAAGAATGGCAATGGGTAATAAGGTATGCCTTTGGTAGGGTAGTAATGATTGAGACCCTAAGAACTTAAGAGATTAAGTTAAGTTAAGTCTAAACTTGAAAGTTTAAGATTAAGTTTGTAAGATTAAGTGTAAGACCTAAGAGGTGTTAGGTGGGGATCATTAAGGAATTAAGTAAGTTAAACAAGTTAAGTAAGTCATATTAAGTTAAGTGATTAACAACCTAAAACTGAATGAATGTTTTAGGACTTGGGAGTTTGGACTCCGGAAGAGAGTAAGCAGCCGAACGACCAACGGTGAACGGTACAGTTCTCTTGTGACCTGCTTGCTAACGAGGTGTCCCTCGGCTTGTGTGCTGTTTGTTTTGTGTGCTCACTAAACAAGATAAAGCATGCAACCGGAACATATAATATATATCGTATTGTTGTGTGATGTTTGAAAACTAACACAACATACCGTGAGAACTTACTAACCAATGTTTAGTAAGGAATTGAGTGAGATTAAGGAACGCCCCTAATGAGGGACGATATGAACCGAAAGAGGTTAACCAACAAACATGGTCTTGAGACTATTACTAACTGGAACTTGAGTGAGGAAACCCGGGACCGATCTCCGGTCATGCATGCTAAGGAAAAAGGGGGACGGTATCTGAATCAGATCCGCCCTCCGCTTAAGGACTTGTCTTCGGACTTGTAGCCTAGGGCCGGTTGCCGGCTCAGCTACGCTGGATTCCCGTCCAGGGTAGGTGGCATTAAGATGGTGCGGTGGGATCACCTAAATCCCAGGTTTGGACTTAGGCTACAACCATTCCCCTCCAGGAACGGTTTGTATTCTGAGAATAAGTTAAGGTTAAGCTAAGTTACAATCATTCCTTTCTAAAGGATGATTTGTATTGTTAAGATTAAGATTAAGTTAAGATTAAGCTAAGTTACAATCATTCCTTTCTAAAGGATGATTTGTATTGTTAAGAATAAGATTAAGTTAAGTTACAATCATTCCTTTCTAAAGGATGATTTGTATCGTTAAGATTAAGATTAAGATAAGATTAAGATTAAGGTGAGGTTAAGTTAAGTTGCAACCATTCCTTTTAAAAGGATGGTTTGTATTATTCAGATCAAGGTAGGTTACATCCACTCCTTATTAAAGGATGGTTGTTTCTAAGATTAAGATAAGACTAAGATTGAGGTGAGATAAGGATGGACTAAGATTAAGAGGGAACATTACTTAAGGAGTTAAATGACTAACTCTCTGATTAAGGGAACGCATTTAAGTCGTTCATTGGGTGTGAACTTTGATTGTTCATATTTGGATTGTTGTTTACAGCATTCATTATTATGTTTTGCATATAATCAACCTCCATGCTATCGACAATTAGTCGTCGTAACCACGTTAGCTTGGGGGCCATGAGGGGATCGTACCAGCATTCGTGCTGACCCCCTTTGGGGGCTGTTTTTACTACACAGGTACATCAGGAAGCGGCCGACGCGAGAGTAAGAAGAGGATACAGCTGTTAAGGGTTTAGAGTGGCCTACGAGTTGTGCATGTACACTCGTATGGCAATTTGAGTTAGTAAGATGTATAGGATGTGAGGGGGTTGTAAGAAGGATATGTATATGGTTAAGGTTGTTAGACTAATGTTCGGTATATTCTGTAGTCAGACCGTGGCAAGGTCCTGGATTGTAAAGAATTCCGCTGTGACATGTTTATATATATACTGTTAAGTTGCGAGTCCCCCATTTGGATTTTTTTGGGGTGCTTACCTCGGTAGTTTCTTGGAGAGATTCTCAGCTTCTAGTTTTCCTCAGGACTCTAGCAGTAGGTGGCATGCAGTGTTCTTGCATGACAAAAGTAGAAGTTTAGAAAGGCTGTGCATGGGAACTCAGACAGAACTTAATCAGAGAGGGAACCTTTGCTAAAGTTTTACCTGTTACTACTCTGCTAGATTGATTTAGTTTTTCCTTTGCTTTCCTGGAGCTTGAACATCAGATCACTCAGGCCGCAAGGACAAGGTGCTTGGGTTCATCGATTTACAAGGAGAGTTTCGTGAATGATGTAGCAGTTCCCTTTCGACAAAACAACAAGGTAGAACAGTGAGTGTTTGATCAGGGGAAAAGAAGTCAGTTGAGACAGGAGTATAGTCCTGTGCTTGGCTTACCTTCTCGTATGGCAAAGGAAACAAGAGACAGTAGAGAACCCTTGAGTTGCTACTTGCGTGGGCATGCAAGCATGAAGATAAGAATGACTGAGAAGGAAAGTTATTCAGGTGGCGCAGGGCAAGGAAGGACTGAGTGCGAGAAAACCGGTTAACTGGCAGTGGGATACAGTTCCAACGAAATGCCTCGTGGAAATTAAGAAACAATAAAAACACGGTCTCTGATGCGTGGAAGTTAGGACAGCAGCGGCTTGGGCTTGCGGTCTCCAAGAGCAATGTCTCTTTGACTGTGTTTTTTTTTCAACAAAGAATAGTAAGAGGAGTGACTGATTGTAGTTAGTGACTGCAGGTCAGATTCTTTTTGAACTGAAAACGACAGAGACCTTGAATCTGTCTCTGTACAGATTTTCGAATAGTGGCATCAGGTAAGGTCTGTTGGGTAGTTTAAATGCTGCCACAGAAAAAGGTTGAAAGACTGACTTCGTGGGAGTTAGGGAGGAGTACACTACGTGGGAATCTGAGGGGGGGAATTATCCTGAGGTGAGTATTATGTCCCGTTAGTTTAATCTCCTTTCCTGTTTCTCTCAGAGCCGAGCCGAGATGCAATTTGGAAGAGAAGTAACGTTTGCCTGAGAGTTGGAAATTCTTGATTTCTCTGTTTCTTGTTCGATTTACAGTTATACCGAGGAAGGAGACACTGCAACCGAGACTGTTTGCTTTTGTTTAATTTGCAGTCACTATGTGGTTGTACTACTAGTTTTAATTCGTGTATGTTAGATACTGAAATCGAGCATAGCTTAACCGATTAAGCACTCGGGAAGTACGGGAGGTCTCGGGTTCGAAACTCAGCGGGAGCATCTTTGCTCCCCCCCTTTTTTAAAATCAATACACATGTTTATCTTTATATTTATGTGTCTATACATTATATCATGTTATTAGTATATTATTATTTCCTTTTGTTACGAAGTTATGTGACGACATTGTCACTTATTTACAACGTTACAATATCGTAACGCTACGTACGTGTGTTGTCGTATTCGCATACACACACATATATATATATATATATATACTACTAGATTAATTTTCGTACGTTATTTTATGCCCGTATTATGAAACACGTTATAATTTTATGTGTTTAATATTCAGGGGTATTTCAAGGCTGCTACGTGATTCTTTGTAATATTAACCCAGGAGCAAGGGCATGATGGCATCAGATTAATACGGTAGATAGGCTGCTTCTTTCTTCCCTTTTTTTCAGCAGGTATATGAAGTCAAAAGAGTAGAATTTGAATTATAGGGTTGGAATTGGTCGGCGGCTGGAAGAACTAGATAGAATGACCAGCGAAGGCAGTAAAAGGGAAGATGAGTATTTATCATTGATTAGGGTATGAGATGTCGTCTAGAATTGATCACAGTAAATAAATATATTAATTATTGTTCTAAAATACGACATGTAAAACATTAAGGAAATCTTATACAATATTATGAAAGTTTTAAGATCAATGATGTTTAAATATACAAAAATAAATTTAAAGGTAATAGTATTGATTTTACTGTTGACAAGAAAACAAACAACTTATATATATTTTAAAACACTTATGGAATTTGTTTTTATACTCCAATGTAACAAATAATATCTCAAATGGCCACACAATTATGATGGATATCACAGCGGGTTAAAAATATTGTACAACGAAATCGAAACCTGATTATTTACTTATTTATATATATAAAGTAATTCTTTTACATTAGAAATTCATCTTAGATGAATGTGGGTATTCCTTTTTGTAACATCCAATATTCTACCAAAATATAACATATAATGGCTTAGAGAATTAATACCGCAAACGGAGACAAGAGTTGAAGCCTTATAGAAGACGTTCAACAATAGAACTAGTTTATCATACGATTACATCGGAGTAATAAAATCAAATCTGTGGTATTAAACCAAGGTAATGGATCACAAATCAACATTTTTAACAGACATTTTCATTTTCCGAAGACTTAATATATACATTCTTGTTTTATCAAATATATACGAATATTTCAAAAGTCGGTACAGTGATAAAATAACTACTGTGACAAAAATATGTTTGATTAGTACCATATTGAAATTACCAAACCATAATAGATAAAATAATAATTATAGTCAATAACACTGCAAGACGTTAGATATAAATATTGTGTTAACAACACTAAGAGAAAGGCACCTAAACTTCAATTTATCATAACTTTGACTAGGATGATCCGTTTGACCATTCTCAAAAAGTCAACCTAGCAAGGCTTATGAAGCTTTAAGGTTTCTATAATTTTATATTGACTTTTATGATTCAAACCAAGGCTCCAAATAATTCTAGAATCTTTATAATACAATTGGAGTGTCTAGAAATTTTTCCAAGATTTATTGACTTATAAATCTTATTATTATTCATAATACTATATAATAATTTAATATTTAATAGTATTATTTAGGGTTTTCATAGAAGAAATCCCCTAAATTAATTTAAATTAATTTATGGGGTATTTCAGCATACCCCCCTTAAAAGAAACTTCGTCTCGAAGTTTAAAATCAACTAATAGTTACTCACACCGCTTCGGGTGTGCTGGCAATCCCTCCATCACCCTACTAACAAAACAATAGGGCATAATCTGGATGAGTTGATGAAGAAAGATTATGCACTACCCCCCTTAAAAGAAAATTTCGCCCCGAAGTTTAAGATTATCTACCCACTACTCACACCCCTTCAAGTATGCGGGTAAACTAAACATCAAGTTGTACTGTAAGCTCTAAAATGTATATTAAACAGTCAAATCACTCAAGGGTATTCATCTAATAAAATCCAAACCACAATTTCCATTTCCTCGTTTCCGTCCTTAAATAAGGATTCATTCCACTCAAGGTCATTATAGACCAAACCAAAATATCTCATAATTAGCATCCAGTTGATGCAAGGGATAAATGACATGAACTACCACTCAGATAACATTATCCACAAGGTTGTATCAAACCCAATCACAACAATATGCATGGACCATACTAGACTTCCAAACATTTAGTTTCTGTTTTCTTTAATTACTTGATGTTTATTTCAAACACCACATTCAAAGAATTAAACACCTTATTATCAAGCATTGTTGTAAATTGTATTGCACTATTGATTTTATCCATGATCTTTATGTATCTGTATCTCCTTGTTGTTATGTATTTGTTTTTCCTTGGTTGTTATAAAATTTTATGTTATGATTCTTATCTATTCATTTTACGATTGGTACAAATGATATGTCCATCATATGTTCATTTTATGTTATATGCTTATTTTATGAGGATGTCATACCCCCTTAAAAATAGGGTACGACCCATACCCGTCTCGTAATAATGAAGTTTGAATTGTTACCTTTGGTTCATTATCTGCTGTATAATATCACTCATTATTATGGTTTGATCGTAGTTAAATCTTTCGGTGTTCCCAACACATTTTCCTAACTCACTTTGTCTATCTTATGGTCATTGGCAAAAACAAAGTTTAGAGTTCATCATTCTTAGTAGGTTAAGTTTTGAAAGAAAGAGGAAACATGGGTTATATTTATATATTACTAAAAAAACATTTTAGTTCACTCTTTATTTATTTTAGACACGATGTAAAATGCAAATGCAGGTTTTGGAGAGAAGGTACGGTCCTATCTCTATTATATGAGGTTTACGAATATAAGACATCTTCATTTGATCTTGATCTTGTGTTGAGCTCGAATGCGTGAATCACTTTCCTCTCACGGAGGGATATGGGTCAATTTCTTGTGAGTGTGGCTGTGTGTGCTAATGGTGTGATGATGCTCTCGATGCTCGGAGTAGTATTTTCCTTAGAATTTCTTTCAAGGTTCTGGACTTTCCGATCCTCACAAATTCCTCACCTGCAATGGGGTAGGCTTATTATGATTTGGTAGTTTAATCAAAGAGTCACACGCACTCTAAAGACCTTGTGAGATTAGGTCACACTCATTCGCTCACGGTCCCCTTTGGTATGATGGGACATGTTGATAACAAGTATGAAGTTTATAATTCATGTTTCAGATCGGTACTTTCAGTTAACGCTCATTAACTAATGAGTCAGAGGTATTTTATTGGGTTATAACGGGGCTGAGGGGTATGATGTATGTCACATGGGACCGGATGATTTATTTGGGAATTATGGAGCTTTTGTGCAATAGAGGACATGTTTCGCCTTTGCCATGGGTGGAATGATTAGACGGGTTTTGATAACCCCTTATCGGTTTCTTCGGGACATCATTGGTCCTTTTGGTTTGGATTTCTCCTTCTTTCCTCTTCTGGTGCATGATTTGAACTTTCTTCTCATTTTTGTGTTTTTGAAATTGCATTTGGCTCATCAACTTTCTCAAGCGTTTTTTGCTTTGTATTTCGGCTTTCAGCTTTGGACTTGCATTGACTCATTGATCTTCTTGAACATTTTTTGGTGCTATTTCCTGGTGTTTGACTTTGGAGTTACATTGACTCGCTGATTTCTTCGAACAACTTATTTGTTGTTTTTGTGAAAGATGGTGGGGAGGGGCCATGGCTCCGGCTCTTTTGAGATCCTCTATTGCAAGGGCAGGTAAATATATGTACGTGGGTTGGCATGTTGTGGAATTTTTTGAAGAAAAGTTTTAATGAAAGGCTTAGTGGGGCTCACTAAGGGACTATGTACAGGGCAGTCAAAGCTTTTTTGGTTTTGTGGAGGTTTTTATTCCTAAGTGCCTCATCATTCTCATTAGTCAATGATTGTTTTCTTACTATTCTCGGATCTTTGCATGAATCACAGTTTGTATCCTGTTTATCGACATTGATCTCACTATGAATTGTGACTCTCCATGTGCTGATGGAAAGCACAAGTCGCTCGTGGTTTTACCTCTATGGACTCGCTCCATCTTCCCTCATCGCTCAGTGGATTGTCCAATATCCTCTTTTGAATTTCAAAAGAAATACTACTCTTTGCACACTACTCACTTGGTTTGTGGTGCAGCTTTTGATTGGACCCTTGTGTTCGTTGACGGGTCGAGAGTTTAGTGGTCCAAGCACTCTGTTCAAACAATCAATCAAGATTTTCACCAAAGACATCATTTGATATGAGAGTATGCAAATGTAACGATCTACAATGCAATATGTTGTGGTAATATGGAATTACTATGTATAAGATACATGAAATGATGAGAATGAAATTGACTCATTTGGATTTTGATTGGATGTGTGTTTTTTTATGCAATGCATGAGCGGTAAGCTACACCTAGTCTTGCTTGAGTCGGTTTCAGTTGATGATCCATAAAGCGCATCCCGTCATTGTAAACCCTGAAGATGGTCTATCTGAGAGTAGCTGTTTCAGAATGGTATTCAGTTGATAACTGGCTCCTGGAGTTTAGGACCTTTAGGGAGTGGCCACTCCCGCATGGTAGTCCCACGATATGACAGTGACTGCAAGCATTTTGGGATTTTTGAATGGATGATGATTTTTTGGTTTTTTGAATGTGTGATTGATTTTTTTTGGATTTTTGAATGTGTTTTTTTTTATTTTGGATGTATGCTTTTTTGTTGTTGATGATGATCTCTATGTACATGGTATGCTGAAGGGAAAAGGCTTGAATCCATGGTATTTATTGCTATCACTCCGAAGACCATGCTTTACTACTCGCGAGAAAGACAGTTAATCACCTGCAAAACGACCATCATAACAAAAATAAGAATCTGACGTATGTGAATGTTAGCATGCTTGAAAAATGGATGAATGCTTGTGAGACGTGTGTTAGGAAGAAACACGTAATTATGCGAATTTTCTAAGATCAGCATAAATTCATGCATGTTTAATGTATGTGAATTGACCGAAAATGGGAAGAAGCAAGTCGTATGTGCTAAAGGAAAACAATTTTTTAGAAAACAGTTTTAAAAACATGTGTTTTCGAAGTGGTGGATTTTCTCAATATGAATTTTGATGCTCGGTCATTCGCAAACAACATGAGGAGTGGGGAACCTATACACATTGATCTAAATAAATTTAAAGGGAACGTGTAAACCTATACATGTAATCTATTCATAAAAATGGACAAGAGAGGAAAGAATCATAGGGGAAAACCTATACATCATCAATCCTAAAAGTCATTAAAGGGGGGATTTTGAGCTAAACTTCTTCTGAACTCTTCTGCTTTCGTCTTCGAGCTTCTAACTGACTGCTTACTCATGTGCGGGCTCCTGATTGGCTGTTCACTTGTCTTCAGGTTCAGGCAACAAGGTGACACCGTGATCAAGAGAAACTGGTTGGTGCTCTTCTGATCCTCGGCAACTTTGGACTCGAACAGTCGTTGCTAGTCTTCATGTTTCTCGACCCGAGTTGGTGTTCCTCTGATTTTTGATTTGAACCGTTGTTGTTGATCTTCATGCGCTCCTCCTGATCCGCCGAAGGAAAATAAGGGGCATTTTTTGAGAAAGGAAAGGTGATTGACCGAGCACAAAATCTTTGTGAAAATCCACCACTTTTTGTTGAAATACCCCAAACCTTAGTATGTGGTTTAGACATTAAAATATGGTATAATAAGGCTAAAAAGTACCTTAGAAACATTAGTGAACAATTTAAACCACAGTAAACACAAATAAATACCTTAAGTCGATATGGGCGAAAATGTGCTCTAAGCTTGGGATAAGCTTGGTTAAGACCTAATGAGCTTACCAAGACCTTATTTATATGTTAGTGAACATATTAAACCAATTACCAAAGAAAACCAAGCTTGAAAACAAGTTAAAACACAAAATGTGCTTTAAGGAGTCTTAAAGCACATTTTTGAAAAATTGTCTTGTAAATGAGTTTTGAATGGCTAAATGTCCATCATTACTCTTTAATTAACATGTGTACTACTTAGTATCACATTAGGAAGTTTAAATCAATGAGAAATCAAAAATTTCACAAATATGTGCCTTTTTTGTGAATAGTAACCAAATTAAGCAAGTTTATAACATAAGTCAACATAAGTGAGTCAATTGGTCAACAAAGACTAAATACCCCTTATTATATTATGAGGGCCGGTTTTCTTGTGTGACTCACGACACTTAAACAAAAAAAGAGCTAAGTAAAGTAATAAAGTAAAAGGTACTATTTGCTTTACTACTTAAATATCTAAACTAGCTACCTTATCTTCATTCTCTTCTTTCCTTCTTCATTTCCACGCCTCCAACCTCTCTTCTTCCCTCCATACACGGTTTTGCTACAGCCCAAGCACCATTCTCCATCTTTAAACTCTTGTAATTCCTATCTCCATTTACCAAATCAAAAACTAAGACCACCATTCTTCTAGTCTCATCAAGCTCTTCAACCTTGTCTTCTCAAATCTTCAAGACCACATTTCGGTGCCATGGAGATCCACCATTGAAGGAGCTTGAGCTTATATTTTTATGCCTTGTTGATCGCCTTTGCTTCAAGGTAAGGAAAAACCAAGAAAAACAACATTTCCTCCATGTTTGATGTGGACCGACAATCACCATTGATGGTCTTTTCTCTTGCCTTGTTCTAGCTTCATTCCAATCTTTCAAGGACTAGGTGGAGTCCTCTCTTGCTACATATTCTCTTCCAATATCAAGGTAAACAACTATCTTATGGTTTTAAGACAATGTGTAAATTAGGGTTTATATGAGCTTAAGCATGAAGCTTGAATGCTCATTCTCTTGCTTGTATATTGATTAGAAACTTGGCAAGCTAACCAAAGTCCTTGCCGATTTTAATCAAAGAAGGAGCAAGGAGAAATAAGTGAAAAACTTGTGAAGGAAAAGAGGTAAATGTGCTAACTTGATGTAGTTTAATGTCTTAGGAGAAAGGAGCTCATATTGCTTGTTAAAACTACTTAAAGAGCCAATGGTGAATGACTTAGTAAATGCTCTCAAGGAGACTATTAAAGGGCATATGTGTTGTTGTATGTATTTGCAGGTCAAAGGCAATATATTGTGGGAAATTTAGTGTTTATGGTTTATGCAATTTAAGGGCCTAAGAGCCATGTTATTTAAGGGCCTAAGTGCCAAGCAATTTAAATAATGCACTATATTACTATGTAGTGTAGTTTGGGTGAAGTTTTGTGTGTGAAAATACTCTTGATGGATATAGGTGTTCTTGAATGTTTAATGGTGAAAGCTATGTGTTTTGGTATAGCAATGTGCTAGAAGAACACATGTCAAAATTTAGATAATGTATAAGAAGTTTTAGGTGTTTAAAATGAGTTTTGGTGAGTTAGGAAGTGTTTAGAATGATTAAGTGTTTTACAAGGGAAAGAAACATGCATTAAGGTGTTTTAGAAAGCAAATGAGTGTTTTGGGATACTTCAAGATCATGGTGAGATTGTGTTTGGGACTTGTGCAATGTTGGTGAACAAGGAAGAAGTAATGTATTGCATGAAGGAGCTATAAACTTGTGGAGATATTCAAGGAGTTTGGTTAGGAAGAAAAGATGCTTGGGAGATGATGTTGTGAATAGTGATTTATAGGTATAAAACACCACATAATGACTTAGTGAAAAACATTGCATGTGCTAACCTTTATAAGAATTTGTGTAATGTTGAGGAGGTTTTTGGTGAATGATTTAAGGAGTTTAATGGATGTCTTAAGGGGTGTTTGAAGTGCCAAATGTGGTTAGAACATACTAGGGCACTATGAGGTGAAGTTTGGAATTAAATGGGCAATTAAAAACAAGGGTCTGGAGCAGACCGACCTTGAGGACCGGACCTGCAAGGTCGGTCGAGCCCAGTTTACCCTGCGAGAAATGGTCTCTGGAATGGACCGACCTTGGGGACCGACTTGCAAGGTCGGTCGGGCATGGATTTTTGGTACGGATTAAGTCTCTGGAATAGACCGACCTTGGACCGAACTTACAAGGTCGGTCATGCCTAAATCTTTGTACGTAAGTGAGTCTCGGGAATCGACCGATCTTGGGACCGAACTTGTCAAGATCGGTCGGGCCTGAATTTTCAAAGGGGAAAAACTCTCGGAATAGACCGACCTTGTGGACCGAACTTTCAAGGTCGGTTGGAGTAGAATTTCTGACGGTAATATGTTCTGGAATGGACCGACCTTGTGTAAGGTCGGTCGGACCAAAACTTGTAAAAAAAAACAAACAAAAGTGGCTTAAGTAGTTAACCCTAGGGGGTGTAATGAAGGTAATCAAGGGTGAGTTTAAGCATAGGAACATGTCATACAATCATGTAAATACTTAGTAAACGGAAGTTAAATAAGTTAATTAACCGACATTATTAATTATGTTTAGGGACTACGCTTGGCGGTCACGTTCGCAGCAAGGACCAAGGTATGGTTTTCTGCAGTCTGTTGTCTACCGGTTTACACCGGCTTGTGTGTTGAATGTTTTTATGAGTGTTTATGACCTTGTAAGACTTAAGTCATGTAATGAGTTTACAGTTATTAATATTATTGTGTTGTCAAGGTGTGACTCATTTCCCTTGTGTGTGTCTAACAAAGACTTAACCACTTACTTGTGATTTGTTTATTGAGTTCAATGCTGAACTTCTAATAAGTGCTAACCGGGGAAGTGAGGAGTCCGGTAGTTCAGGCCACGCGTGTGAGTATGGGAGTCGATGTCATAACGGTTCGATTCTCTTTGTATGTTAAGGTTGTCTTCTCTTTTGGTCTTCAACCTTCCCTTTAGCTTAACCGGCTATTTTAACTGACTCACGTCGGGCACAAGGCATACTATGTTTGTTCGGTGTGCTTGGATCACTATATCCGACGCACCTTTGTGTTAAGTTATTCGTTCAATTTAACATGACGGTAACGAGTTTAACGGCTTAGCATTAGCTTAGAGTTTGGCAACATTCTCTAGGCTCTCCATGTGATCTAATTGTGTTGGTTCGTTTCCTAAAAGGATTCGTTCTTGTATGTTATGTGTGATGTTGTTATGCAATACTCTTGCTATGATATATATGTTGTATGTTTAAAATGAATGCCATGTCATCATGACAATTAGTTGCGCGTATCCTGGTAGCCGATGGGCTGCGCGTTAACCATACCAGCCAAGGGTTGCTGATCCCCTCGGGGGCTCCATATATTATATTTGCAGGATAAGGATCGAAGAAGCGGAGTGGCTATAGATCCTAGGTTGTAGAAATACTTTCGGTACCTTTTGGTTGGTAGGCCCGGGATGCGCCTGTGCTCCCGTGGCGGTATATTTTGGAATAATACATTACAGTGACAGTTTACAGTGATGGTTGTAAATAAATTCTCGGTATTGTATATTATGTGTTTATGGTTTAGTTCTATGCTCGGGAGTCTGATCATCAGACCGGTAAGACTTGTATTTATTCTGCCTTGTTAACCACGTGGGTGGTTAACGGCGTTGTAGCACCGAACTGTTTAGTTATTGTTTAGTTGCTTATTTCCGCTACGATTTAGGTAAATTGTTAAGTGCGTAGTAGGGGTGTTACAAAAAGTGGTATCAGAGCGAAGTATCGCTCTGATGACTAGAATACCGAGCTTAGGAATATATCGAGTTAGGAAACCTAGCTACAGTTATTCAAGTGAACAGTTATGGAAAGGTTAACCGCTAATTAAGTGTGGAAATACCTTATTGTCGGGAATGTTACAACCGTTGGACCGATAAGTTTGAAAGCATAATGCTAATGAATGTTTGTGTGAATTCAGATGTCAGGTAGATCACGTGGTAAAGGCCGCGGGCGCGGCATTGGTGATACCGGGAACCAGGGAGAGAACCCTACGGCGCAAGTCATGGCCGACGCTGTTGCGGCCGCCGTGGCCCAGATGGTCCCACAGTTGGTAGCTGCGATACAGCAGGGGCAACAGCCCGAAGTTCAACCCACCACCGCCACCACCACGAGAGACCAACTGGGTCAAGGCGTTGGCTGATTTAAGACCCCCGTCGTTTAGTGGGGAGACCGACCCTAGTAAGTTGGAGGCGTATATCTCCGAGATGGAGACCGCCTACGAGACCTTGAATGTGCCCGAGGAGGTCAAGGTCCGTCTTGCCGCTTACTATCTGAAGAGTTCGGCACAGAGTTGGTGGAAGTTGGTACGGGAGGGCAGAGTTGCTGACCCTACCTTTCAGTGGAGGGAGTACACGGCTCTTCTGCAAGCCAAGTACTACCCGATACACGTGCAAGAGGCCAAGCGCCTGGAGTTGGACAATCTGAGACAAGGGGATAAGATGACGGTAGATGAGTACTACTCCGCTTTCTTGACTTATCCACCTGCTGCCGGATCTGGGTTACTCACCGGATTCTAGTGAACCGTTTCTCACAACGGACTGAGCTACCGCCTACGCTATGGTATGGGGCCGAGCGGATATACTACTTTGCAGGTAATGAACCAGTGTGATGTGAATAAGTATGTACAATGTGTGAATGAAATTGTGAGTTTAATTTGTGGGGCATAACTACACCCTAAATAATAGGAGTGCTATCATGCCGCTGCTATAGTAAAGATCACCGTCCGTCTAAGGGACAAGGAGAATGCGCTCAAGCGCAAGGCCACGAGCGAGGGTCAAAGCACGCAAGGGTACGGGGGAGGGAAGAAGAAAAAGCCATACCCCCAGTCCCAGAAAGGACAGCAACAGGGTGGCAAGGCCAGGCCCAGGCCACCACTGTTAAGGAGCCGTTGCAGCTCACTTATGCATATGCGGCTAAGCCCCTGCGCTCTCAACCCTTTAAGGGTAACTAATTAGTTCTGAATATCAAGTTTAAGTGTGTGATGTTATAATGTGAAGTATGTACTGAATGTGTGAGGGTTAGCAGCTAGCACGGGCTCTGGATCCGATCGCCACTACTACTGCAAGTGGTGCAAGGGAGACCACCCCGGCAAGGACTGCAAGGGAGATGATGTGCAGTGCCGATTCTGTAAGAAGATGGGGCATCGGACTACGAGTGCTTCCAGAACCCGAATGGCAGAAACTACAGACCTAAGGGGCAGTGGAAGGGCAAGGCCACCGTGACTACCGATGGCCCGAAGACGGCTAACCAGCCACCCACCGATCAGAGGTACATTGATTCCCAGAAGGGGAAGGGGTCGGATCCGGCAAGGCCGCCCTGCATGTGGTGGACCGGTCTGAGGCGCCAGGACCCTCTTCTAGACCAGTAACCGCCTAAACCGTTAAATGAAATGAATAATGCATACCGCATTTCATGCATGTTTGTTAGTGAGTCTAAGTATACAACCATGTAAGTAAAGAGTTAAAGTACAGTGTGGAAACACCTAAATTAGGTAATCTGAAAAATCTAGGAACCTTCAATATCTGTTATCAAATCCCCCCGCCCACACCAAACCCTGAAGCGGCAACCATCAGCATCACCGAGTTCCCAATGGAGCAGTGCCAGGTTATCCAACCAGGTATGGTACTCTTAAATGGATACCTGACACCCGAAGCAGAAATCCACATCATCAGACGATGTAATGAACTAGGAGCAGCACCTGGAGGGTTCTACACACCCGAATACCCGAGCGGATCGAGGATGAAATTGAAGATGATGTGCATGGGTAAGGACTGGAATCCTTACACCAAGACATATCAAGATGAGCGAGCTGAAAACGGAGCAACTGTACCGAGGATACCTGAGGAGTTCCTTGCGGTCGTTAACCACGCCGTGGGAATTGCTCAGCAAGTTGAATCGGATTCAATACCAAGTGTTAAAACAGATTTATGTATTGTGAACTTCTACCAGAAAGGTGGACGATTAGGGTTACACCAAGATAAGGACGAGTCACCCGAGTCTCTAAGTAAGGGAGTACCCGTGGTGTCTTGGTCCATTGGTGATACCGCAGTGTTTGTGTACGGCGAGCAGAAGCGTGGTGATCTCGCGAAGAAGTTAGTATTGAAGTCAGGTGATGTATTAATCATGGGTGGGCAGTCAAGGATGCTTTACCATGGTATCAAAAAGATCAAACTGAATACCGCACCTTCGGCAGTGATCAATGCCACACATATGAAACCAGGACGTTTGAATTTGACTTTCACGCAGTTTTAAGCCTTGTGTAACTATGTAATTGATGAAGCCAGTTGTATGTTAAGGATGTTATGTATATGTTAGTTATGTTGACAGAGTGAACCAACTTATGGTGTAAAGAGTATGTTAATGAATAAAGAGATGTTGTTTTGGAAGTATATCAACCGTGTTGTTACCGTATACTTATGAAGTTTGCCAATGAATTAGGCTGTGCACTCGGAACGGGAGGTATATTGGGCGTTTGTAATGAGGCAGAAGCCGGCAAGAGCGGCACAATCCTCACCGGTACCTTTCCAGTCAATGGCGTGGACGCTTCGATCTTGTTCGACTCTGGAGCCTCACATACATTTATCTCGCTATCTTTTGCGAAGAGGCTGGGGTTAGACGGTGAAGAGATGCCAGACTTTCTAGTCACTCTCCCGTGAAAAGAGCGGATCAGGTGTACCCGCTATCACTGAGATGTTGTTGTACGAATTAGAGGAAAAGAGTTTCCGATCGACTTGATAGAGTTCGAGGGACTTGGTTTTGATGTGATTATCGGGATGAACTGGTTGGAGCGGTACAAGGGCAGAATCCTATGTGCCGAGCACCGTCTGCTTCTTTGGAGTCCGTCTGGGGTTACAATATCATACTGCCAGAGGCCCAGGGAGCCTTCGACTCAGATCATCACCGCCATGGCCATGTACCGTGAGTTACGACGAGGGAATGATGTATACCTCTGCTATGTCTAGGACATAGAGAGAGACCCAGAGTTTAGCCCAGATGTGCCAGTAGTGTTGGAGTTTCCTGATGTATTTCCTAAGGAACTGCCGGGCATGCCGCCAGCACGAGAAGTAGAGTTTGAGATTGATTTGGTTCTGGGCACTGGACCAATAGCGAAGGCGTCCTATCGTATAGCTCCAGCAGAGATGACAGAGCTCAAGGAGCAGCTGAGAGACCTACTCGACAAGGGATTTATCCGCCCTAGCGTTTCACCATGGGGAGCGCTGGTCCTCTTCGTGAAGAAGAAGGACGGTAGTCTCCGCCTTTGTATTGATTATCGAGAGCTGAATGCAGTTACGGTGAAGAACCGTTATCCTTTACCACGCATCGACGACTTATTTGATCAGCTGAAGGAGCATCAGTGTTCTCCAAGATAGATCTACGATCCGATACCATCAGATTGCCATCCGTGATAGTGACATTGAGAAGACCACATTCAGAACCAGATATGGACATTACGAGTTTACGGTTATGCCGTTTGGTTTATCCAATGCACCAGCCAAGTTCATGGACTTAATGAACCGCTTGTTCCAAGATCAGTTGGACAAGTCAGTGGTAGTCTTCATCGACGATATCCTTGTGTACTCGAAATCGAAAGGTGAGCATGAAAGCCACCTGAGAAAGTGTGTTGCAAACGTTGAGAAAGAATCAGCTGTATGCTAAATTTTCAAAGTGTGAGTTTTGATTGAACCAAGTATCTTTTCTTGGTCATGTGATTTCTGAAGCCGGGATCGCTGTTGATCCGGCAACGATTGATGCAGTGCGCCCCTGGCCTAGGCCGAAAACAGTTACTAATATACGGAGCTTCCTCGGTCTGGCAGGATATTACAGGAGGTTTGTGAAGGACTTCTCCAGTGTCTCGAAGCTGATGACTTCCTTAATGAAGAAGGATACACCATTCGAGTGGACAGTTGACTGTGAGAGTTCTTTCCAGAGCCTCAAGGATGCTCTGACATCTGCACCAGTCCTGACTTTACCAGACGGTTCAGATGGTTTTGAGGTCTATTGTGACGCATCAGGCAGAGGTATGGGATGTGTATTGATGCAGCACGGGAACTACCCTACCCAACGATTAGAATTGGGTGCCATAGTCTTCGCATTGAAGATATGGCGACATCAATTGTATGGGGTAAGCGTGACAATCTATTCTGACCACAAGAGTTTAAAATACTTGTTCACTCAGAAAAGTTGAACATGAGACAAAGAAGGTGGGTCGAGTTCTTAAACAACTACAACAACAATTTACAGTACAAGGAGGGTAAAGTAAATGTGGTAGCTGACTCACTGAGTCGCCGAGCACACTCTCTCCATTCATTCGCTGGTCTCTCATTCTAGCTTGGTTGAAGAGGTGCAGAGTGCTTAGATGTCGGATCAGTATATGTTGGAGATCAGGCAGAAGTTATTTATGGCACATTCGAGGGTCAGAAGTACGACTTCCGACCACTCCACGATGATGACCTGATTAGGCTTAATGGCCGATTGTGTATTCCGAGGAGTAGCGCTGAGCTGAAAGAGCGCATACTGAGTGAATCTCATTGTTCTACGACTTCGATTCACCGCACCGGAGCTTCAAAAATGTATAAGGGTATGAAAAGATATTTTTTGGTGGACAAGCATGAAAAGGATGTGAATGATTATGTGTTGAGGTGTCTCACTTGTCAAAAGGTCAAGTTTGAGCACCGACGGCCTGGTGGTATGGTACAGCCAATGCCAGTGCCTGAGTGGAAGTTCCATGACATTTCTATGGACTTCGTAGTAGGGCTTCCGCCTACAAGGGGAGGTCTGAATATGATTTGGGTTGTTGTTGACCGACTGACCAAGGTGGCTAGATTCATACCGATGAAGGACACCTGGAAAGTGGCAAAGCTTGCAGAACTCTTCGACAGAGAGATTGTAAGACATCATGGGGTACCGAAAACGATTGTGTCTGACAGGGATACCAGATTCCTCTCGAGGTACTGGAAATCCACACGGGAAGCGCTTGGTACTGAGCTGAAGCTAAGTACGGCGTTCCACCCACAGACTAATGGTCAGAGTGAGCGCACCATCCAGACACTCGAGGATATGTTACGTGCATGTGCACTTGACTTTCAGACCAGCTGGATTGACAAGTTACATCTGATCGAGTTCAGCTACAACAATAGTTACCATGCTTTGATCAAGATGTCTCCCTTTCAAGCTTTGTACGGTAGACCATGCCGTACGCCATTATGCTGGGATGAGTCGAGTGAGACGGTCATTATAGGACAAGAGTATCTGGAGCAAGTACAGTCAAAAGTACGCCAGATCCGGGCTAACATGAAGGCAGCTCAAGATAGGCAGAAATCATACGCCGATGTGCGCAGACGTGACCTGGAGTTCGCCGTGGGCGATTAGGTATTTCTTAGAGTATCCCCATGAAGGGAGTGTTTCGTTTCGGCCAGAAAGGCAAGTTGAGCCCGAAATATGTGGGGCCTTATGTTGTGACGGAGCGGATAGGCTCGGTAGCTTACAAGCTAGATTTACCTGCTGAGCTGGGCAAGGTACACGATGTATTTCATGTGTCCCAGTTGAAGAAAATATGTCTCATCTGTCTCATGTACTTCAGCCTGAAAGGCTAACCTTAGAGCCGACCATGCGATCAGTGGAGACTCCCGTACGGATTCTGGACACTAAGACTCGAGACACTCGCCATAAGTCTGTGAGACTGTGAAAGTCCTCTGGTCTAACCAGGACGTCGAGGAGGCCACCTGGGAGCTGGAAGATAAGATGAAGGCGAAGTACCCGTTGAAATACCCCAAACCTTGATATGTGGTTTAAATATTAAACTATGGTATGTAAAGGCAAAAAGTGCCTTAGAAACATTAGTGAACAATTTAAACCATAGTAAAATGCAATAAAGCACTGAGACACAGCTTGAGCAAAAACATGCTCTAAGCTTGGAGTGAACTTGGTTAGGACCCCAAAGAGCCTACCAAGACTTAATAATATTCAATTATGGTTTAATAAGGCTAATTAAGTTCTTAGGAAACTTTGGTAGACAGTTAAACCAAACAAACACAAGAAAATACCTTAAAGTCAATAAGAGCAAAAATGTGCTCTAAGCTTGGGATAAATTTGTATAAGACCTAATGGTCATACCTATACCTTATAAATATGTTAATGAACATATTAAATCAATTACCAAAGAAAAACAAGCTTGAAAACAAGTTAAAACGCAAAAAGTGCTTTAGGAGTCTTAAAGCACGTTTTTGAAAAATTGTCTTGTAAATGAGTTTTGAATGGCTAAATGTCCATCATTACTTATTAATTAAATTGTTGGGGATGTAGGCTTGATCCTCCCATGCCATCTTAAAGCCACCTACCTGGACTGGTGTCCAATGTAGCCGAGCCGGTCAACCGACCCAGGCTACTAGTCCGAGGACTAGTCCTTAATCGGAAGTCGAATCTGCTATAGATACCGACCCCCTTTCCTTAGCATGCATGACCGAGATCGGTCCCGGGTTTCCTCACAAGTTCCAGTTAGTAGTAGTCTCAAGACCATGTTTGTTGGTTAACCTCTTTCGTTTATATCGTCCCATATTAGGGAGCGTTCCTTAGTCTCACTCATTCCTTACTAAACGTTGGTTAGTAAGTTCTCACGGTATGTTGTGTTAGTTTTCAAACATCACACAACAATACAATAAATATAATATATTCCGGTTGCATGCTTTATCTTGTTTAGTGAGCACACAAAACAAATAGCACACAAGCCGAGGGACACCTCGTTAGCAAGCAGGTCACAAGAGAACTGTACCGTTCACCGTTGGCCGTTCAGTTTCTTAATCTCTTCCGGAGTCCAATTTCCAAGTCCTTAAACATTCATTCAGTTTTAGGTTGTTAATCACTTAACTCAATTCAACTTACTTATCTTACTTAACTTACTTAACCCTTAATGATTCCAACCTAACACCTCTTAAGTCTTACAACTTAATCTTACAAACTTAATCTTAAACTTTTAAGTTTATTCTTAACTTAATCCCTTAGGTCTTTATACCTCTAATCATCATTGCCCCCTTAATGGGTACCATTAATACCACCAAACTCTCTTAGGTTTTTTTTTTAAGTCTTAAGGGTCGTCCGACCCACCGTCCGACCCCCGACTGGGTCGGTCCACTCCAGAGACTCTCCCGTCTTTTAATACCCCTCCGTCCGACCCACCGACTGGGTCGGTCCATTACAGAAACTCTTATAGCGGCTTAACAGAGGTCCGTCCGACCCAACCTTGGGTCGGACCCCTGGGTCGGACGCCACCAGAACATGTCCAAAATTGTTAAATCTTCACCAAACTTCTCCTTAAGCCTTCTAATGTGTTCTAACATCATTTAGACCCTTAAACCCACCTTTAATCATCCTCTAAAGTCATTCCAACTTTTAGCTCAGTTCTTGTAAGAAACCTAACACTTGTCAATTAATTCCTTATATTTCTAACATGTAACCTTACCAAAACTTCAACCAGCCCAAGTGTCCCTTCCTTAATAGTTTGGGCAACATAAACATTATTTTCCATCTTCAGCTCATTTACCAAAACTTCCTCAATCACCTTGCATATCCATGCACCAATTCCTCTCTTTTCCATTGTTGATCATCAACCTAAACTCATGAACTTACCTATACATTTCTTGTCATCCTATTAGCACATTAATCTTGCTCTTCTTTAGCTTGACCTTCCTACACCCTCCTTAGATATCTACATTTCTTTTACTCAATTACTCACCATCCTCATGACCCTACACTCTTATACATTCCTAGTCAATATACAACATTCTCCTTCAATCTTCATCCCCATCACCTAAGTCCACACATTACCATCTAAGCTAAACCTTCTTGTTCCACTACTAGTATCATCACTACTTAGACAAGCTTCCCAAGACTTTCATTGATATATTCTCAAGTTCATACCTAAATCACCTTAAGCATTATACACCTTCTCCTTAAAACTTATGCACAAGTCCTACATTCCTCATATCATGATTTTGGTGTGTTTAATACACTCACCAATCCTCTAATTCCTCCTAGACATCTCTAGGTCATTCTAAACCTGAAGAACTCTTTAGTTAACTCATTTTCCACTGAAATTCCTTTTTTGACTCCTAGTAAATCCTAGGTCATATTAGTTCACCACCATCACCTAAACACTTATTTTCTACTCAAATTTCGCCATAGCTTCTCTAGTATCTTATCATGCCCACACACATTGTTTTCCTCATTCAACCATCTCACACACAATCAAGTTCTTTCTCATCATATCTCATCACCCAAACCAACTCATTCAAAACAAACTCAATATATTGCAATAATCTTAAATTGCATAGCACTAAGGCTCTTAAATGACATGGCTCTTAGGCCCTTAAATGACTTAAACTTAAACACTGAATTTCCCACATATAAAAGCTTTCAACCTGCAAATACACCCATCAATCTCATAGTAGTTATAATGCTCTTAAAATCCTTCTTAAACTTATATTACTAACTCATTCCCATTGGCTCCTTAGTCACAAGTTCACAAGCTTATTTAAGTTCTTTTTCTTAGGTCATATAACCCAATACACAATGTAAGCTCTAAGCCACATTGGTATCCACCTAAACTCATCCCTTAAAACTTAAACCACCATTAGGTAAGCATTTTACCTTGTTTTCTCTCAAGCTTATCTTAACTTCATCCTTAGACCTTCTTCTTGCACGAATCTCGGCCACCACTTAAATCCCCTTGCCAATGTTCTAATCAATTTTCAATGACTCATATGAGTACTAAACAATACACTAACCTCAAGGAATAAAAACCTAGGTTAGAAATGTGTTCTAAGGCATAAAAGTGGATGATTACCTTTGAAGTCTCAAGGTAGACTTTGGCATTGATGAAATAGGACCTCCACTAGTCCTTGGTGTAATCAAGCTAGAACAAGGCATAAAAACATGGCCCCATGAGAAGGAATTTTCGGCCATATAAGGAAGATGATGGAAACTTGGTTTTTTCTTACATTTTCTTTACCTTAAGAATGAAGAAGCTAATGAGCTCTTCAAACTTGGTTTTCCTCCATCAATGGAGTTTCCTCTTGGCACCAAAATGGAGCTTTGAAGATTTGAAAAGATAGAAAGATAGGTCTTGGCGTAACTAAGAGAAATATGTGTTTAGTTTTTGATTTGGAGCAAAGATGAACACTTGGTGAGCATTGAAGGTGGAGCACCCATGGATGGAGCTCTCTCGGTTTGGAGCAAAAGAAGAGAAGAAGAAATCGTGGAAGGAAGGAGAAATGAAGAGAGAGAAGAAGAAAGGTAGCTTTTATGAAGATATTTTGCTTTTTAAAGCAAATAGTAACTTCTTACTTTATCCTCTTCTTTATAACATTATTTGACTACTCATGGTGACTCATCCTCCCTTAGAAACCCGCCCCCTATTAATTAAGGCAAGTCATGGTCTTTGTTGACCAACTAATTAGCTTATATTGATTAAAACTTAAACTAGTCACTATTTGGCACTATTCACTATAGTGCACATATTTCTGAAATTTTGATTTCCCATTGATTTAGGCTTCCTAATGTGATACTAATTAGTACAACATGTTGATTAAAGAGTAATGATGGACATTTAGCCACTCAAAACTCAATTCTAAGACAATTCTCAAAAATGTGCTTTAAGACTTCTTAAAGCACATTTTTGTGTTTTAACTTGTTTTCAAGCTTGGTTTTCTTTGCTAATTGATTTAAAATGACCATTAGAATATTACTAAGGTCTTATAATGATATTTGGGTGCTCACCCAAGTCTCTCTCCAAGCTTAGAGCACATTTTTGCCCTAATTGCCCTTAAGGCATTCCTTGTGTTTTCCTTGGTTTAAATTGTCTACCAATCTTTCTAAGGCATATTCTAGCCTTACTACATCATAATTTGATGTTTACTTAGCATACTTAGGTTTGGGGTATTTCAACTCGAGACACTCGCCATAAGTCTGTGAGACGGGTGAAAGTTCTTTGGTCTAACCCGGACGTTGAGAAGGCGAAGTACCCGTCATTGTTTACGTCTTAGTGTTTTTGTTATAGGGTACGGGGCGGTGTACCCTTTTTTAAGGTAGGGGTAGGTATTGTGTTATGTTATGTGTGTACGACGTGTATTTAAATACATCGTCTATGTCATGTTGTCATGTTACAGACCGTTGTGTCTGAATAATGTTGTATATGTTGTATGGACCTTGTGTCCGATGTTATGCTGTATGGACTTTGTGTCCAATGTTATGTAAGTGTGCTGTTAATGTTGTATGGAAATATTGTTTATATGTATTCCCGTGATCTAACATTTAGGATATGTGGAAGTGTGAACTTTGAGGACAAAGTTTTTTAAGGGGGGTAGATTGAAATACCCCAAACCTTAGTATGTTGTTTAAACATTTGAACATGGTATATTAAGACTAAAAAGAGTCTTAGAAACATTAGTAAACAATTTAAACGATAGAAAACACAAAATGTGCTTTAAGGTCAATTAGGGCTAAAATGTGCTCTAAGCTTGGGATAAGCTTGGTTAAGACCTAGTGAACTTACCAAGACCTTTTTTATATACTAATGAACATATTAAACCAATTACCAAAGAAAACCAAGCTTGAAAACAAGTTAAAACACAAAATGTGCTTTAAGGAGTCTTAAAGCACATTTTTGAAAAATTGTCTTGTAAATGAGTTTTGAATGGCTAAATGTCCATCATTACTCTTTAATAAACATGTGTAGTATATAGTATCACATTTGGAAGTCTATATCAATGGGAAATCAAAAACTTCTTCTATGTGCCTTGTATTTATGAATAGTGACTTTAATAAACTAGTTTGTAACATATGTTATTATAAGTAATTAAATTGACAAACAAAGACTAAAATGCCCTTAGTGGTATTAAGGGGGCCGGTTTTTATGGTGGTGACTCACCATACTTAAACAAAAAAAAACTAACTAAACTAGTAAAGTAAAATACTATTTACTTTAACTACTTAATATCTCTTGAAAGGCAAACTTATCTCATTCTCTCATTTCCTTCTCCATTTCCCGCGGTTCCAAGCCTTCTTCAACCTCTCTTCTTTCTTCGTTCACGATTTGCAATAGTACTACACAAACTCCATCTTTGACCTCTTGTATTTCCTAGCTCACTTAACCAAATCAAAAACAAACACCACCATTCTCTTCCTCTCATCAAGCTCTTCATTCCTATCTTCTCAAAACTTCAAGACCACCATTTCGGTGCCATGGAGTTCCACCATTGAAGGAGCTTGAGCTTGTGTTTCTACATATTATTGATCTCCTTTGCTTCTAGGTAAGGAATCTCAAAGAAAAATGATGTTTCCTCCATGTTTTTATCTTGACCGAGAATCACCATTAATGGTGCTCATATATGCTTGCTTTGTTTTAGCTTCATTCCAACCTTTCAAGGACTAGGTGGAGTCCTCTCTGATAGATATTCAAACTCTCTTCAAGTTCTAAGGTAAAACAACTACATTAATGTTTTTTAAAACAATGTACAATCTAGGGTTACAATGAGATGAAGCTTAAAGCTTGAATACTCATTATATTGTTTGTATAATGTTTAGAAGTTGACAAACAATCAAAAGCCTTGCCAATTTAGTCAAGGAAAACAAGAAAGAAGTTTGTGAGGAAAAGAGGTAAATATGCTAACCTAATGTGGTTTAAAGTCTTAGGAGGAAAGAGCTTATAATGCTTGTTAAAAAAAAAATGATCTAAGGAGCCAATGGTGAATGACTTAGAAGGATGCTCTCAAGGGCTTAGTAAAAGGCATATGTATTGTTGAGTGTATTTGCAGGTCAAAGGCAAATATATTGTGGAAATTTAGTGTTTATGATTTATGCGTTAAGGGCCTAAGAGCCATGTTATTTAAGGGCCTAAGTGCCATGCAATTTAAATTATGACCTATATTGTGATGTAGTGCTAAATGAGTGAAGTTTCGATAAGAATGTGTTTGATGGATTTTAAGTGTTCTTGGTTGTTTAATGGTGAAAGCAATGTGTTTTGGTTTAGTAATGTTCTAGGAGAACCTATGTCGAAATTAGGTAATACAAGAAGTTCTAAGGGTTTAAAATGAGTTTGATAAGTTAAGAAATGTTTAGAATGGTTAAGTGCTTTTCTAGTGAAAGAAACGTGCATTAAGGTGTTTAAAGATGTAAAAGGGCTTAGGCAATGTTCTAGAGGTTTTAGAATGCAAAAGAATGTTTTGGGACATTTCAAGATTCATGGTGAGATTGTATTTAGGACTTGTGTATTGTTGGTGAAAAAAGGGATGAAGTGAATGTTACATGAGGAGCTATAAACTTGTAGAAATGTTTAAGGAGTTGTTTAGGAAGAAAAGATGTTTGAGAGATGATGTAGTAGTGGTGAGGGAACATTATTGGCATAGTGGTGGTCATAGGTATGAAACACCACTTAGAGAACCAAGGAGAAAATATCATAAGTGTTAGGAATTTCGGTATGAAATGAGTAAGTGTTTAAGGAGATAGATAATGAGTTTCATGGATGTTGTATGAGGATATAAGTGTACCAAATGATGTTAGAAAACATTAGGAGGCCTTAGGAGAAGTTTGGAGTTAAATGGGCAATGGAAAATAAGGGTCTGGAGCAGACCGACCTTGCGACCGAACTTGCCAAGGTCGGTCGAGCCCAGTTTACCCTGCGAGAATTGGTTTCTGGAATGGACCGACCTTGGGGACCAGACTTGCAAGGTCGGTCGGGCATGGATTTTTAGTACGGATTGAGTCTCTGGAATAGACCGAACTTGGGACCGGACTTACAAGTTCGGTCGGGCCTGAATTTTCAAAGGGAAGAAACTCTCGGGAATGGACTGAACATAGGACCGAACTTACAAGGTCGGTCGGAGTAGAAAATTTTAACGGTAATATGTTCTGGAATGGACCGACCATGGGACCGAGTTTGTATGGTCTGTCGTAGTGTAAATTTTCAAACCCGGAAGTCACTGGAATGGACCGACCTTGTGTAAGGTCGGTCGGTAAGGTCGGTCGGACCAAAACTTGTAAAAAAAAAAAAGTAAAGAGTGTGGCTAATGTAGTAACCCTAGGGGGTATAATGTAGGTAATGAAGGATTAGTTTGGGCATTAAAACATGTCATACAATCATGTTAAACATTTAATAAGTTGAAGTTAAGTAAATAATTAACCAACATTCTTAAACATGTATAGGAGTGACCCCTACGGAGGAAATCAATCGAAAAAGGACCAAGGTATGGTTTTCTTGCAGTCTGTTGCCTACCGGTTTACACCGGCTTGTGTGTTGTTGTTTTTCTGTGTGTTTATGACGTTATAAGACTTAAACATGTAATGAGTTTACCGTTGTTCATATTATTGTGATGTTATGATGTGACTCATTTCCCTTGTGTGGTCTAACATGACTTACCACCTGTTGTGTATTGTTTGTTAAGTTCCACTGTGAACTTCTAACAAGTGCTAACTGGGAAGTGAGGAATCCGGTTGTCCGGTCATGCATGTAAGTTTAAGAGTAGATATCTGTATCAGATTCGACTCTTATGTTGTTAAGATTGTTCTCCTTAATTTGGCGTTCGATCTCCCGCTAGCTTCCTCCAAAGCTTACCTATTCTGACTTATGATCGGTTTAGTGGGAACATGTGTTTGTGTGGTGTGTTCGGGTCACAATATCCGAACCATCTGTGACTTAAGTTACTCGTTCGACTAATAGAACGGTAATGAGTGTGTGTAACAAGCTTAACATGAGAGTGAACCATTCTCTAGGCTTCTTATGTTGATTAACCTCCTTGGTTTGTTATTGTGGAAAGAGAATCCACTGTGTATGTGATGTTGTGCTATGCAATAATAACGCTATGCCACATTGTTATGTTATGTTATGTTATGTTTAAAATGAATGCCATGTTATCATGACAATTAGTTGCGCGTATCCCGGTAGCCGATGGGCTGCGCGTTAACCATACCAGCCAAGGGTTGCTGACCCCCTCGGGGGCTCCATATTTTTACTGTAGGATGAGGATCGAGGAAGCAGAGTGGCTGTAGGTTCTAGGCTGCAGTTGTACTTTTGGTTATTTTGGATGTTGAGCCCGGGGTGCGCCTGTGCTCCCGTGGCATTATAATTTTGATTCCATTGATACTACTGTGGCGGTATATTGGCAGTTTACTGTAAGGGAATGTAATTAAGTACTCGGTATTGTTTACGATGTAATATGGTTTTAGTTCTATGCTCGGGAGTCTGATCATCAGACCGGTACGTTTGTATTTATTCTGCCTTGTTAACCACGTGGGTGGTTGACGGCGTTGTAGCACTGAAGCGTTTAGTTATTGTTTAGTTATTTAATTCCGCTGCGATTTCATTTAGTTGTGAAGTTCGATGTAGGGGTGTTACACCTTTCACCACGGTCCACTATATTGTGTCCTCCTAGGTTCCTCGAACAAATCCCGTACAACTGGTAACATCACAATTACTTTCATTAACATTGGAGTAACATGATTGCTTAACGTCTAATGCGCCCACAGTTACCTCGTCATCCCGTTATATTTAAGTTACTCTTGTGATCTTAAGTTCACAACTCTCACATCAAACCTAACTCTTGTTTACACATTTTAAGGCCTTTATATGTCACCAAACAAGGCCTAACATCATCTAAAACCATTACCATTCAATCCCCCATCATTAGGAGCCTTAAACAAATTTTTTTCTTCATCTCTGGTATGGACCGCCCCTTTAGGGCGGTCCCAGGGGCGGTCCACAACAGAAACTACTTCGCCTGCGCTGGACCTCCCCACAGGGGGCGGTCCCTAGGGGCGGTCCACAGCAGACCCCATTTTTAAAAGTGTTTTTCTCCTCATTTTGAACTCCAAATTCATCCCAATTTTTCCTATGCTTCACACATGTTTTCCCACATGTTTTAACATCTTTTGGACACACTAAAACCCACTCTAACCATTCTAAAAACTCCTTAAACTTTTACTCAACTTTTACTAAGTCCTTAACACTTAAAACACATTTTTCTTACACTTGTAACTTGTATTCTTGCCTAAAACTTCACCTAACCAAAGTGTTCCCTCACTACCTTATAATCATCTTTTTAAGCATCATTTGCACTACACTCATCCCCTTACACAAACTCCTCAAGTCTTTCACACAAGTTCATAATTAAACCTTCACAAGGGCAACACTTCCATTGTTCACCAGACTTTGCACAAGACTTTACCACACCTCCACCATGACCTTGGTGTATCTAGAAATCATCCATTAGTTCTCTAAATCTCCAAGACTATGCCCAAGACATCTTAACACTTAAGAACACCTTAATTCACTTTCTTTCATCATCTTAACACTTAACAATTCCTAGTACAATCTAGGTCACCAAATCTCATTAGAATACATGAACTCCTTTGTTTATCAACTAAATTTTGCCATAGCTTCTCTTGTATCACCTTACACCAAAACACATAGTTTTTCCACCATTATACAACCAAGAACACTAAATCTCTTAATACACATTCCTTACACACAACATATTGTTTTTCATCCTTTAACCACCAAAGATATCCATCTTCACAAGAGATGTTCTTTACACACAACTAAACCTTTAGACAACACTACATCACAATATAGTGCACAAACATAAATTGCTTGGCACTTATGCCCTTAAATAACATGGCTCTTAGGCCCTTAAACAACATTAAACTTAAACACTGAATTTCCCACATTTTAAATGCCTTCAACCTGCAAATACACACAACAATGCTCCCATGTCCTTTTAGTCCACCTTGTGGATAGTTTTTATAGCTCATTTACCATTGGCTCTTTAGGTTATTTATTAAGCATATATAGCTTAATTTCCTAGTACAATAAACCACATTAAGAGAGGTCATTTACCTCTTTGTTTTCCAAGCTTTCTCACTTGTTTTCTCGTTTTTCTTGATTGAAAATCGCAAGGAGCTTTTATCACTTGTCAACCTTCTAACCAATACACATATAAGGGTAATGAGCATTAAGTTTAATACCCAAACTCATGGATAAACCCTAGATTACAAGAAGTGTTTTAAAACACTAAAATTGGTGTTTACCTTTAGAATTTGAAAGAGAGCTTGGATAAATAGTAAGATAGGACTCCTCCTAGTCCATTGGAGATCAATTCAAGCTAAATGAAGAACAAGAAAATACACCATTAAAGGGTGAATTTTCGGCCATATAAGAAATGAAGGGAACATGGATTTTCTTTGATCTTTATTACCTCAAAACAAAGGAGAACAACAATATGCAAGAAGATGAGCTTTTACCCCTTCAATGGAGATTCTTCATGACACCAAAATGGATTTCTTGAAGATTTGAGAAGATAGAAGTGAAGAGCTTGGTCTAACTAAGACAAATATGGTCTTAGAATTTGATTTGGAGCATTAACGAACATTTGGTGAGCAATTGAAGTTGGAGAAGAGAGGTGCTGCACCATGAACGGTTTTGGTTGGGAGAATGGAGGAAGATGACGGTGGGAACAAGAGGAATGAAGAAAGGTGAGGAGAGAGGCAAAGTTTGAAGATATTTATGTTATAAAGCAAATAGTAACTTTACTTTATTTTCTTTTACTTTTCTTAGTTGGCTGGCCAAGTATGGTGACTCACACCACTAAAACCGTGCCCCCTTACATATTAGAGATATTTATGGTCTTTGTTGACCAAATAATTGACTTATGTTGACTTATGTCAAAACTAGCACTATTTGAGCACTATTCACAAACTATGGCACATATTTGTGAAATTTTTTATTTCCCATTGATTTAGACTTCGTAATGTGATACTAAGTAGTACACATGTTTAAAGAGTAATGATGGACATTTAGCCACTCAAAACCCATTTACAAGACAATTTTCAAAAATGTGCTTTAAGACTCCTTAAAGCACATTTTGTGTTTTAACTTGTTTTCAAGCTTGGTTTTCTTGAGTATTGATTTGAAATGTTCATTAAATATAAATAAGGTCTTGGTAAGCTTATTAGGTCTTAACCAAACTTATCCCAAGCTTAGAGCACATTTTCGCCCATATTGGCTTTAAGGTATTTATTTGTGTTTTGTTTAGTTTAATTGTCTACCAAAGTCTCCTAAGGACTTAATTAGCCTTATTAAATCATAATTGAATGTTATAAAGTCTTGGTGGGCTCTTTGGGTCCTAACCTAGTTCACTCCAAGCTTAGAGCATGTTTTTGCTCAAACTGTGTCTTAGTGTTTTATTGTGTTTTTACTATGGTTTAAATTGTACACTGATGTTTCTAAGGCACTTCTTAGCCTTTAAATACCATAGTTTAACATTTAAACAACGTATCAAGTTTTAGGGTATTTCAGATTTAACACTTCATTAAATTACAAAATACATTTTATTTAGTTTTCTAACTTGGTCAAATGTCATATGTGGTCAATGTTGACCACCCAAATATCTCCTTTGACTAGTGTTTAGTATAATTACAAAAATGCCCTTTTCTTTTCTCTATTTTTTGCATTTAACACTTTAATGTTACAAAATTGCATTTTATATTTTCAAAAATTCATAGGGTATCCTTCTCGGTTTTAATTTGGTTCAACACTCCATATTTTTATTAAATTTCATTTTGACCCCATAAATGATCTTTTATTTATTATACACTTATAAAATCTATTTAATTCACATTGTAACATTATATTTAATTTAAGTAACACTTAAATTTACTAATATTCACCTAAAATATTTCTAGTTGGTTAGGTCCACTAAAATTATATTTGTGCACCGTTTTTTTATATAGGTCATTTAATCACTTTAAAATTTAATAACCAATATTTAAAGCTTAAAAAAGCATAATAAAAATAGTCTAACCATGTGGCTTTAAACATAAAACGGAGTTACTTATAAAATGACATTAAAATGTCTTAATTATCCATATTTACTCACGGATCTTTATACAGTTTATTGTTAACACTTTCAAATCATTTCTCCTTCATTAACACATACAAAATAAATTTAAGTAGGGCATTATCACTTAGTTTTACTAATTAAATATTTAACCATTAATTTTCTCCACATTTTAGGATTTAAATAGCCTACATATCACATATGCATTCTCGGTTTTACAAATTTAATACCTAACGCTTTTACATTTTCCTTTCATTATTAATTTGTAAACTTGACTTTAATAAGTCATTTGTAACAACCCTCACTATTCAATATTTGACCCTTATTTTTCTCCATGCATTAGGATCTAACAACACATAAACATACACACATTTGTATACTACTCTCGGCTACACAAGTTTCATAAGTAACATTTTTATAATATTCTTCTTTCTTTTATGACTCACTAACTTGGCTTAAATAAGTCATAATCATCTAAGCCTATTTATAAGTATATATCCACTATGTTGTACACATCATTGAATAAACAGCATAAAATCACTCCACATTTCCGGTAATGTGCCCTGTTACCACGTAACAAACTTTAAAGCATAATAAGGCTTTGAGTATATTTACCTTAGAATGTTTTACAAGGGAAATTCTTCCAGTTTTTTTTGGCAGCCACTCAACTTGTAAAATCCCACGGCACTACACATATACATTCTAAGGTTAGTCTTTTTTTTATTGATTGTTGGTCACACCAGTTATATATGGCAATACTATGGCTAAAGGCCTTTCTTGCCAAGTTACAACAAGACAATGCAATAACTCAAAATGATTACGAAAAAAGAAGGGAAAAGAGGTTCCTAGATGAAAGAATAACGTGAGAAGGAAACTTGATGTCGCGTCTGCACCATTCCAAGCTAGACCGTTTGATACTCTCTGTTGCTTCATCCCATTTTGGACTTTTGCCTTCGAAAATTAGTTTGTTTCTCAAGTTCCAGATGGTGCCAATCGCATGCAAGTGAGTAGATATCCAAAGGGACTTGCGTTTGGACATAGTAGCCACACCTTGCCATGCCTCAAAAAGGGCCAAGGGAGTTTGCGGGAAGATGAAAACTATTCCCCACCAATCAAGTATGAGATTCCATAATTTTGAGTTGCTTTGCAGTGAATAAAGAGGTGCTCAGCAGTTTCAGCTGCAAGATTGCATAGAGCGCAGCGTAACTGTCCAAGGGGAATCAAATTGCGAGCAAAAAGACATCTCTGGTCTGCAATTGATCTTGAAGCAGAAACCAATTCAGTAATTCGATTCGGGGGGGGCTGTTTCCTCCAGAAGGCTCTGCACCAATCAACTTTCATTGGATGCTTCATTGCAAGAACTGCTTCATAAAAGGATTTGCTTGAATATGTTTCTTCTGGGGTCAGCAGCCATCTTAGGCTATCCTCTTCTTCTTCGAAAGCTGGTGCTGAGGAGAGTTGATTAAGTCAAGCATGTGGTCTACCTGAACTCGCTCATACAGAAAAAGTGGTATCCTCCAAATGAGTGTCCATTCCCACTCCACACCATTTCAGGACCCTACATTATTTATGGAAACATCCTTCTGCTCATTCACCAAGAATAGCAGTGGATAGGTTACCTTTAGAGCTTGAGATCCTACCCACGTATCATGCCAGAAACGAATGTGGCCTCCATTTGCAACCACCATTTCATATTATTTCTAAAATTTGCACGTGGGTCGGATGCCAGGAGCTAATAGAAATAATAGTACTCCACATTCCTTTCCTGCGAATTGTTTTCCACTTGTCGTCGGTGACTGGGAGCTGTATATCAACATTATAAATCGAGCAGATTATGTTTTTCCACATTTTACCGTCTTCTTTGGAGAACTTCCACCACCACTTAAACAGGAGAGCAGCATTCTTGGTTTCAAAATATGTTATTCCCAAACCTCCCTTCTCTTTAGGCTTCATAAGCCGGTTCCATGCCATGAGAGGCAAGCCACGACGGTCCCCTTTTCTCCATCGGAATTTTCGTTGTAGCCGATATATATCATTTACTACCGTTCTGGGAATTCGGAAGAGACTGAAGAGGTAATAGAGTGGTAGACTTTCTAGGACCGATCTAATCAGCACTAACCTTCCTGCCTTTGAAAGAGTGGCCGCTTTCCATCCCGCAAGCTTACTTTCGATTTTTGACAATACCGGCTTCCAGGTTGCAGCTGTTTTGGGATTAGCTCCAATTTGGAAACCGAGGTAGGTTGAGGGAGAAGGGAGACCTTACAGCCCAAAATGTCCTGAACTGCATCGAGCATACTCGAAGATGGGTTGATGGAATGGCCGCCGATTTGCTCCAGTGACCTCTAGTCCAGACATCTCCGAGAAAACTAAGATACACATTTTGACAGTCTCAAGTTCCATCCTACTTGGGGCGCAGAAAATCATCGTATCGTCTGCATATTGAAGATGTGAGATCAAGACTTCATTGATACCAACGTGGATTCCATTGCGTGCACCAGAGAAATAGGCTTCTTCGAGAATTCAGCTCAGTCAGCTCCTCTGCACATAATACGAACAGCAGTGGAGATAATGGATCGCCTTACCGGATTCCCCTATTTGGCTTAATTGGGGTAGAGGGTGTACCATTAATCAGAACTGAGATAAGAGGAGTACTGATGCATTCTTCTATCCAACTGCGCCAAGTTTCATTAAAACCGTAGAACCAAAGCTTTTGTCTATGTAAGACCAAGACAGGCAATCAAACGCTTTCGAAAAATCGATCTTCAGGAGAATACCTGAAATACCCCAAACCTTAATATAGTTTTAAACACTTAAATATGGTGTATTAAGACTAAAAAGAGTCTTAGAAACATTAGTAAACAAATTTAAACAAAAAGGAAACACAAAATGTGCTTCAAAGTCAATAAGAGCCAAAATGTGCTCTAAGCTTGGGATAAACTTGGTTAAGACCTAATGAACTTACCAAGACCTCATTATACACTAATGAACATATAATCAATTACCAAAGAAAACCAAGCTTGAAAACAAGTTTAAATACAAAATGTGCTTAAGGAGTCTTAAAGCACATTTTGAAAAATTGTCTTGTAAATGAGTTTTGAATGGCTAAATGTCCATCATTACTCTTAAATATATATGGTACTATATAATATCACATTGGGTGTCTATATTAGTGGGAAATCAAAAATTTCACTTCTATGTGCCTTGTTTTATGAATAGTAACTTTTATAAGTTATTTTGTAACATATGTTGTATAAGTATTTAATTGACAAACAAAGACTATATTGCCCTCCTACTACTATTTGGGGCCGGTTTTTAAGGTTGTGACACACCATTTGTTAGCTTGTTAAGAAAATAAATAAGACTACTTAAGTACCTTTTTACTTTATTAAGTATAAATATCTTCATAAAGCAAATTCTATCCCATTCTCTCATTCTTTCCTTGCTCACACGGTTTCCCACCTCTCTTCTTCCTTCTTCTTGCTGTTCTCTCACGGTAATACCACTCCACCATTGAAACTCCCACTTTGACCTCTTGTAAAACCTTGCTCACTTGTCCAAATCAAAAACAAACACCACCAATTCTTCCTCTCATCAAGCTCTTCATTCCTATCTTTTCAAAAGTCCAAGACA